>JAYRCH010000126.1:600000-829832 GCA_037179445.1 Phengaris alcon alcon
AAAGTGTGGCCTCCATATTACGAGGCTGTACGTAATGTAAAAAATTATTCCTCATTTAAATTCGTCTAAAATTTTAACTATTCAACTATTAACAAGACACGTCAAACTAATAACTGCTGCTGTTTTTAACCCCCTTCGTCGGGGGTTAAAAACAGCTTACAACTAATAATTATACATTTACAATTTACAACTAACAATTAAAAATACAACTAAAAATTTCATAAAATCGGTCAAGTTGTTTTGGGGGAGTTCTATAACAAACACTGTGACACAATAATAAAAATTGTTTATTATAAGATACAAGTAGCAATGTTGTTATTAGATAAAAGTTTAAATCTAATTAGTAATTATCATAATCTTGAAGAATCAATAATAAAATTTGGCACTAATTACTTGCATATTTTCATTCATGTATGGTACAAAATCAGAAATATAAATAGCCTTTAATTTTTCCTAAGAAACTCTGCTTGTTATGATCTCATGTAGCTATGCGAGGTAATGATTTATTATTTAACAGGCGCCAAGTAGAAATACTAGGCGAGTACTAAAAATAGAAAAGCTAGTTGTTTCTAAGTACAGTTATTGGTTAATCTAATTTTAATGTTCAGGACAGAGAAAGTCTATGACGGACCTAAGTGTAATAAATTACATGTTCTAGAATTTATGATTATTACCTGTGCGTCTAAAGTCCAGACCAGTGCTCGCCACACTTTTCTGATCAAGGGCTATTATATTATAGGACAATGCGAAGTATCACTGCGGGCCGCACATTCTTTTTCACTTAAGAAACTTTAAACTATCTATTTTGAATTTTTTATTTATATACTTCACATAAAAAATATTTTTATGTTAATCGCAAGTGAGCGGAGCGAGCGAATTTTTTTTTCTATTTCACAGCTTAAGTAATAAAGTCAACAACAACACGACGACAATTTTTAGCAATTAAATTTGAATATCCTCTTAGCTATGTTTTGCGTGGATCAGAACACAAATAATAATAGAAGAATCTTCGGGTAGTTTGAACAGGTTCAACAAAAAAAATAAGTTTAAAAAACGATAACCCGACTACGTAAAAAAAGGGGTCTAAAAAGGCCGAAACAAGAAAATAATTCAAATAGAAATCCAGAAATGCATAGTTACAAAAATGGTCAAGGTAGAGCCGTGGTCGCACACACTAATGGCGTCATCTAAGCGTCAGTTCACACCGAGATGCGTGACGTCTAGGTATAAACTGAAACTGCGTATATCGTCATGTACACATGCATACCTCAAGATAGTTACAGACGGCTGCGTTTTGACATCGACTGTTCCGAACAGTAGGTTCGACCACGGCTCTACCTTGACCATTTTTGTAACTATGCATTTCTGGATTTCTATTTGAATTATTTTCTTGTTTTGGCCTTTTTAGACCCCTTTTTTACGTAGTCGGGTTATCGTTTTTTAAACTTATTTTTTTATTTAATATTTTTTTCCGGTTCCCAATCTAACTAACAATTTTTTTTACAAATTATCCACAAGCGGGCAAATTTTCTTACATAAATATTTATAGGTAATAAAGTAACTGAAAAACTTAAATTAAAATGAACTAACCATAGCATACACAGTAAATGACGACTTGATTCGAACTCGAAGAACGATTTATAAAATATAACTATTTGTAATTTATATTCAATAAACGCAATAGAGATCATTCAACATTAATTCATTTCACCAATGCAATTATATCACTAATTCACTTTTAATCGTATTTTGATCTTATACAATAATTGTAGTGGAATATATCATAAACTTCTAAACACAATGATACTGCGATTCAGAAAAATTTAAGACTCGTATAGTGACATCTATCGAACGAGTGAGTAATAAAAGTGCTAGTAATTGATTTCAGCTTCATTTTCTTATTAAAATCGGACGAACCAATTAACCGATTTTGATCTAATTTTTTTTGTTTCAAAGCTGACATAATTAAGAGTGGTCTTAGCTATAATTCATCATCATCAGCTCGTTCACTGCTTGACAATATAGGTGCTATTTTTTTTTAAATTTGTTATGTATTGCCTGTAAAAAAATTTATTTATAAAATAAAATATAATGTTATGAAGGAACATAATATATAAATTATATATTTATAGTCTTATTATACGTAATGTTATAAAATTTGACAAATATTGTACGAATTGTATTTTAAACGTATATTTTGACTTAAACAATATGATATAATATAATATATATACAAATTATGTAAATATTTGTAGTATGCTTGCCAAGACCTTTCTTTTGATACCAAACATGTGATTATTATGTTAGAATCTGAGGTTTTATTTTCGAAATACATAAATTTGAAAAAAAATTATATAGCCTATGTTACCCGCGGCATCATTACGAATCTATTGACACCTTATTTATTATCGGACCAGTAGTTTAAACGCTACGAGGGAACAAACATACATACATACATACATACATACATACATGCATAGACTGCCAAAATCATTACCCTTCCTTTTGGCTTCGCCGTAGTCGGGTAAAAAGGACAATTGACATCTCAGTCTTCCCGTGACCACGGCTGCTGGAAAGTAGGCGTAACGTCGGGCAAAAGAAAAGTGCACCGCGACACAATCCGTAAGTGCTTAAAACAATAAACAATATTCGCGTAAACATAAGAAATCAATATCCTCTTAGCGCTAAAAGATTGTGCACTTCGGAAATATACATTTTAATCGACAACCTCAACAAGGACATCAGTACTTACTACTTACTTTAATATTGTAAGTTCTTTATGTTAAACGCAAGCGAGCGGAGCGGGCGAGTAATATTTCTTTCCTATTTTACCTGTTAAAATCAGTTTAAATTTAAGCCTCTGTATAACGCCAGTGACCTTGAGCGTCAAGTCCCATACTAATTTTGTAGGCGACAAGGGCGTATCGCGCCGACCGGAGAGTATGGAAATCATATAAAAAATCGCTATTATTAATATTTGAGACAAAATTTGCAAAACTTAAAACGGCACTCTTAGTCTTGTCTTACTTAAAATACTGAAATAATTTTCACACTCGTGTGACTTATAGAAGAAGAGAAAAAACATTTAACTTTAAAAAAAGGGTGGTCTTAGCATATTTTAAATTAATATTTAAATATAAACATAAATTTATAAAACGATAGTCCTCGGTTAAATATAATGCAGATATATATACATTATTTTTTAACCGAGGACTATCGTTTTATATATATATATATATATATATATATATATATATATATATATATATATATATATATATATATATATTATTTTTAAAAATTAAATAAGGGAGCAAACGAGCAAACGGGTCACCTGATGGTAAGCAACTACCGTCGCCCATGGACACTCGCAACATCAGAAGAGCTGCAGGTGCGTTGCCGGCCTTTTAAGAGGGAATACGCTCTCTTCTTGAAGGTTTGCAGGTCGTATAGGTCCGGAAATACTGCTGGTGACAGTTCGTTCCAGAGTTTTACAGTGCGCGGCAGAAAGTTACGCGAAAAGCGCACGGTGGAAGACTGCCACTCATCAAGGTGATGAGGATAGTATGTTTTTCGCGTGGGACGATGGCGAAAAGTTGCAGGTGGTATGATTCCGAACAATTCCTCAAAGCACTCCCCGTGATACAACCGATAGAGGATGCAGAGTGAAGCTACATCTCGGCGTAATTCCAAGGGGTCCAGGCTGTTTGAAACACTATGGCAGTCAACAATTCGAGCGGCCCTTCGTTGGATACGATCCAGAGGGAGCAGTTGGTATTTTGGCGCCCCTGCCTAGAGATGAGAACAATATTCCATATGAGGCCGAACCTGCGCCTTGTAGAGTTGTAGGCGTTGGTCCGGACTGAAGTACTGTCTCGCTCTGTTAAGAACACCAAGCTTCTTCGAGGCTAACTTGGCCTTACCCTCTAGATGATATCGGAACTGGACTTCGCTCGATATGTTGACGCCAAGTATCTCAATGCTAGGGGAGATGGTTAAAGATGTGCCCTCGAAACGAGGATATACGACCATTGGAGACTTTTTAGTGCTGAACGCGCATACTTGTGTCTTGGCGGGGTTGAATTGGTTGAAAAGTAACGTCTACCCCATTTAGAGACTTTCTCCAATGAATTCTCTATTTTAGACACAAGTTCGTTTCGACTCTCAATGACATTTAGCCGAGAAATATTGGGGGAGCCGGTATATACAGCATCACCTGTACTATCATCCGCATAGCAATGAATGCCGTTGGTCCGCAACATGTCATTGATATGCAGTATGAATAGGGTAGGCGATCCAAACCCGATCAAAGGCCTTCGCAATGTCCAAACTAACAGCCAATGCCTCTCCCTTCGACTCAATTGCCTGAACCCAACGATGAGTTAGGTACGCCAAGAGATCACCAGCCGAGCGACCCTTACGGAACCCGTATTGTTTGTCGCTTAGTAATCCCTGGCCGTCCAAGTATCGAAGAAACTGGCTATTGATAATGGATTCCATTATCTTCGAGAAGAGAGAGGTTATAGCGATTGGTCTGTAGTTGGAAGGGTTTGAGCGATCACCTTTTTTGGGGATCGGGTGCACCAAGGCTGTCTTCCAAGAAGCCGGGACGATGCCAGAAGAGTAGGAGAACCGAAAAAGACGCGTCAAGACCGGAGCCAACTCTGCACAAGCAAGCACACTTTTTCAACACAATAGGAGGGATTCCGTCAGGCCCACTCGACTTTTGGATATCAAGGGAACGGAGGGCTTTTCGCACTGAGCGCTGATGAAACAGAATATCCGACATGATGCTCGTGCATCGCGGTATGGTCGATGGTTTCTGCCCCCCGTCATCCAGGGTCGAGTTTGACGCAAAGAGCTTGCCCAGAAGATTGGCTTTGTCTTTTGCGTCCTGGGCCACCGATCCATTTCCTACGTGTAGGGATGGTAGGGTTGGCTTGCAGAAATTTCCTACAATAGCTTTGGCCAGAGACCAGAATGCACGGGTTCCCGAGGGGAGGCGCTCAAGTCTCTTACCAATTCTATTGACGTGCTGTTTCTTTGCCCCGAGTGATCTTTCTTGAGGGACCTAGAGGCAAGGTATTTTATTAATTTAAAATATGCTAAGACCACCCTTTTTTTAAAGTTAAATGTTTTTTCTCTTCTTCTATAAGTCACACGAGTGTGAAACGATAATCCTCGGTTAAATATAATGCAGATTAATATATATATATAAATTTCTAAAATGAGGGAGAAATGGGGAGAATTTTTTGAGGTTATTTTTAGAGGTTTGTTATTTTTGTTTTTAATTAAATTGAGCTTTTCAACTATTATGCAATTTGAAAAGTCAACCTGTAGAAATTAAATTTTTGGATGTTTGAAATAATACTACACTGATGTATAATAGAATACTACATGGACATAATAGTATAACAAAACCATAGACGTATATAATATTATAGACGAGGCATGTTGACGCAAAAGTGTCTCCAGTTAAATGGCCCCACTTTTGAGATTTTTGGGGTCATTTTGACATTTGACTGGTATGGTGAAAACCAATATAGCGTAACTTTTTACTGTATGACGGTTTGTTGTGTCAAATGTACGTCATATATCGTCGCCTATGTTGAGGTTTGAAATATTGAACAAAACATATTTATTTAAATTATTTGTAAAACAGTTTTCTTAAGTTTGGGGAGAAATCTTTTTGAGAGTTGGAGACTGCACAAAACTGCTTCAGACCAAATCGGTACGTATGCAAGCATGTACCGTATACCAGGGTTCGCAGACTTTATTTGTTTTTAATATAAATGTCAATAAAATAAAAAATATGATAACAAATAGCATCCAGAGAAATCCACGAGGTCCGGCTTCGCCGCTTAGCGCCATGGCCCTCTTGGCCCTAGGATGAATACGCCGCTGCGCGGGCCACACCAGTCACAGTTTGACGACCACACGCGAGATAGATGATAATCATAAGCTTTAAATCCTGCTTCTCTTGTATAAGTTGCGGTCGGAGACTTTGCTTGGAAAAGAAAATAAGCTACTATATTCTTGGTTATGAACAAGGAGATAACAAAAAAAGTAAGTTATTTTAGTTTCTGAAATAATCCTAATTAAAATAATATTTTTCCTACGTTTCGATTTGTTTACTTAAAAATATCGTTTGACGTTTATTTAAATACCTATTCATACAATAAGGAATCACGACTTTCAGGTCCTTAATATTTTTAATCTGGAATCCACCATTATATAACAATATAAAATTAACTATTCCAGGCATGACAATTTTCTGTACCTATTTTAGACCGGTCCTGGATTAGATGCCAGGAGTTGCACCTAAAATAGACGCAGAGTCAAGCACCTTTCTAGATTACCTTTTTGCAAAAACCGGCGCGAGCGCACGCAACGCGCAACCACTATGTAATCATTGTGATATCATACCATGAGATACCAGCATTAAAGATTGAAGCTAGGACTTGATAAAAAAACATTATTGCAGTTCCTAAGGCGTAAAATCATCTTTTAGTGATGTGTGATCGACACTCACCTTCGAATCGTATTCTATCGCCATGCAGCAAATTTAGGTATAAAAATAATTATAAATAAAAATAGATAGCGATTTACAGCAGGATACATATCTTTTAGTTGTACAATTTTATTAAAAATATTTATTATAATATAAGTATATTAAATAAGCGCCATCGATAACTATTTTAATGTTCTAAAAGGTAACATACAAAATATATCTTATACTGTTTCCCGCGGCTCGCGTAAGTATACTATCGGGTATCCCGCGGGAATACTGTACTTTTCCGGGTTAAAAAGTAGCCTATGTTTTAATCCAGAGCCTAAAATATTACCATACCAAATTTAATCAAAATCCGTTCAGTAGTTTTTGCGTGAAAGAGTAACAAACATCCATCCATCCTCACAAAGTTTATTGTATCATCTTTAACAGCTAGTAACTTGTTACATTATTTACATTATATACAAGACAACTTACTTGATACTATCACTAATGTGTACGACGGAAAATGTAATGTACACATATTAACGCCTGAGCAGCTTAAGCTAGAATATTAAATAAAAAAAAATTAAGCTAGAATTACAAAAATGATGATATTCGTTATTACCTAAAGACCTAACTATTCCCTCCTATGCAGACCAAGCTTTTGCATTTTCACTCTAGTCACACTTATTATGCAGACGACATTAAAGTAATTGCTCACAGTTATATTTGTCTCCATACTAACTACTGTACGAAAGACTGTGAAGAACTACATTGACTAATTCAATGGCTCATCATTATTAACAGGTTAAATTGGCCCAAACAAATTGATAAGGCCTGTTGAAAATTACGTGCGATCTTAGCAAATTTCTTTTTAATTAAAGACAGAATACATTTTTGTGTGTTACTCTCACTATACAAGGCTTTAGCAGAAAGTATAGTCTGTTATCGATTGAGTAGCTACGGTCGAAGATTTCAGACATACATGGATCAAATTTTTAAGTTGCGGTATAGACTTCTTAAAATTATAGTGCCGGAAAAAATAAAAATAAAATTTAAAATGATCAATCGTAATTATTTCAGTATTGTAAAGTTTACTGTTTGCCGGTGCAAAACCTTACAATACTGAAACAATTCCTATACTGATGAAAGAAGCCTATACTGAATATCATACTGAATACACCGATATCATAAACGTGATTATGTTCAGTTAGGCGATCAATTCTTAAAATATATCTCAAAATACGAAAAGATACTATCAAGTGTAAGAAGAAGCGTTTCTAGTAAGTAAATATTAATACCAAAGCATTCTAGCTTTTGTGGTACACGTACTTTAAATTATATAATACCTACTGTAATTAACACATTACCACCTGAAGTACCAGACAAAATAACACATCTTAATATAAAAACTGTCCTGATGAATTATTTCTTAAATAAAACGATAACGTAGCATTCTGTAATCTGTATAGTTAAAGCTCGGGCGAACGGTGCATAGGACTGTCGGCTGCGCAAGCGCAGCATAGTGTCTCGAGTGTCGAGACGTATAGCATGCGCGTCCGATGTCGTACTCACTGCGCGCTCAGCTGGTAGGTGTCTCTTTTTCGTTTTTATAACTATGTACTAACTTTGTAACAAGTTTGAACCAGCAACAAGATAAATCTAACATGGTTTTTTGTCGCTGCATTCCATCCATGTAAATTTTTGGTTATCACTAATTAAAAATACTAAATTATATAATTTGCTAAAAGTGATAATGCGAATTAGTACTAATTATTTACTATTTGAAATAACTATTCCATTGATAGCCAGGACTTGTACGAGTTGTATGGAATTTATCCTATCCCCCAAAAGCAAATAACGCGATGAAATGCATTACTCCTGTTGGAAAATATTTAGCAATTAATTTTAAGAAAGACACATTTATAATCATAACTGATATACTCTTGTTACAATGTTTCAACCAAAATTCTGAATCGATCTTGTGTCGCTTAAGTAAACCTGATTACCAGCTGAAGGATAATGAAAGTCTATGCAAGCGAAACAAAATAGCTGGGACTTGTCACTTCATCACAGATCAGTGTGATAACATATGTGTCTATACTCATAAAATCAACACGTAATTTTATTTTTGTTGTGAAAACTGCTCATTGAAATTACTTTGCGATGACGAAATAAATGCAAAGACGAAACAAGGATGTATAATTTTTACAACTTTGTTTAATGCTAATCAATCCAGACTGAGACAATTGAATTGTATTTATTTCTTCACCGCAAAGTAATTTCAATTAGCAGTTTCAAATCAGGTCAAATAGGTCAAAGGACTTTTCGGTTCACTCGCCTCAAGGAGACACAAGCATATTACACGTAAAGCATCAGGTTTCCCTCGGAGATATTGCTCCCATGAATAATCTTTTTAATATGTCGTTTCCGGAATCTTCATCTATAGCGCTTAAATACAACGAGCCAGCTGAACACAAAGATTGAAAGATTGAATATATATATATATATACAATTATATATCTATATATTATATATATAGATATATAATTGTATTATAGAAACAACTTGACGACTTAAAAGCAGAATGATCCGACTCTAGAAAACTTTTCATTATACTGCTATGTTATAGCAGCCTTACTTTTGATAATCGGGTCATATTTATTATGGAAAAGCAGGACAAGGATTGTTAGATCAACACCTCCCGTGGCGGAAAGGGAGGCTGGAGGAATAGAGATGACTTCTCGTGGCGATATCGTGATGTGTCGCCAAAATGTGATCAGTGTTTTAGGGAAGTGGTGCAAACTCTCTTCGCCCATACTTCACTCGTTTGTGACAATCGCCGACAAATAGTGTATCTAACATTAAGTTAGTTTAAGGACCTATTGTCTATCACCTTGTATCATCATGCGGCCCGGGAGCGTGTACGAGCTAGCACGTACATTGCTGATTCGACATAATTTCTTTGCATTGTGCGACAATGTGCGACAATGTGCACGGCGCACGCTGTCGGCCCCAGTCCGCATCAAGTAATCAAACCATGCACTCATAATCATTTTAGCAATTAACATTAGTGTGAATAAATATCAGTATCGTATCAAGGAGTTTTACTTTCATGTATCAATATCATCGAAAGGTATAGTTGAGTAAGCATCTCCTACAATCATTTTAAAAACAATAATTTGATCTAGATTTTATAAATGCATAAAACGATTAAAATCTAATGATTGAACGTGAAGAATGCAAAACATCGAAATAATTTTTATAAATATTTTTTATAAATTCTTATCAGATTTGCAAATTCAAGTTAGTTATGACTGAACTGACTTAAGTGAACAAGTTTATACAAATCAATAAACAAAAATACTCTAGACAAAAAATTGCCAAACAGTAATTACGCGCAGGAAAGGTCAATACATCCCACCTTTCTACCGTATTTAGAAAAAAATCTACTAAACCTCTTCACTATATCTACATCCCTAGTCGAGTCGAGTAAGCTGTAAGATCTAACTGTACGTGACCATCGGCGCTGGTCACTCAGTACACCTCCGACTGTCCACGACGGTGCAGTGTGTGACGATGGTGTGCAAGGTGGCTCCGAAACTAGAATCCTGTAAGCATTTTTATTATACGCTGAAAAAAAAAAAAATTCAACAAACGCCTCATTTGGCATACCTGCCGAAAATTATTTTGAGAAAAAAGTCTTGCGCGTGATACTGGATTTAAAATAATTTTAAAAGACCTAGGTATATTTACGTTCATTTTATGGAAAAAGTTTTTTGTGTTTTATAATTTTTCATTTGTTTGTTTGTCCGTATTTCCTGTGGTCGCGCGATTGCGATAAAACTTTGTAAACTCTCTGCTGTAGTATCGAGAATATCAATATGAGCCTAATAATTACATTTTAGTAATTCATGAAATATTCGGTGATAAGGAAAGTATATAATATTGCTCTAATTAAGTTCAATATTTTGCGACAAATATATCGTTAGGTATATTATTATCGATATATTTGCACAAGGAAAACATCATAAAAATATAACCGTATTGTATTTTTATTTTATTAATTCAGCAAACTTACAGCTACTTTAATAACAATAAATAAAAACTATATAGTTACTAGCTTTGAGCTATTAATAAGTTATAACTAATAGCAAGTTACTAAATATATTTGCATACAAGTACTTAGACATTACATCAAATCGAACAAATAATATATAATAGAATAATTTAAATCTAACTATGATTTTATTTCTTGCCTGTAAAATATTGTATTGGGCATCTCATATTAAACCTATTGTTTTATAATATGAGTTGGGCGCATTGAATCTAGAAGAATTAAAGTATATAATAATATCAGATTGGTCATCGCCAGAATGGTATGGAATGAACTATTTCCTTGTTTTCACAGAAGTTGTTAGTACTACTTACTTGTCGACTTCGAGGCATTTACCTTAATTAACGTTGATGACAAAAAATATCAAAATTTATATGTAATAAAATTATCTGAATTAACAAAAGGACCCATAGTTAGTTTTTGCATTGTTGATTGCATTTAGATGCGACTGAAGATACTGGACATGCCTTACTTTTTACGTTTAGAATTTTAACTTTGATGTAGGTTTCATAAAGTGCACGATAGGCATTTGTTTTTCCGCTTTTACATTTTACATCGTGATCAAGATTAAAGTTCGATTCTATGAATTTACTATTAAGTAATAGCACTGAGTTGCCAGAGCAGTAAACTATTGTGGATTACCGAAGATAAGTAAAAAAGTTTCAAAATTAATTTCATAAATGCGAAAAATTTGTGTGAACGGATGACACTTGATAGATTTATATAAAAAACATGCACAAATATTTTACACCCTGGACATCATTTTGGCTACCCTTTATCGTAGTAAAATGTACGGACTACCTAAATTAAAACGACGGGAACAAAGTCGCAGATAGTTTCATCTGCGGCTTGTTATATATAGCCGTGTGATTACTACGTCAGCTATGTCAGTACTAACTGACCCGGAAAACGTTGTTTTGCCATATATATTAAATTTTGTAGAAAAAATGAAATTTTGAGGGGTTGAAAAAATAGGTTCTCTGATAATCTGGAAATGTGACTTGACAGACAAAGACAGCAACGTCGTTTAAGTTATCCGTTGTGTAAATATTTTTTATTAGTAAGTATGTATGTTTATACTGAGGTGTAATTCAACTATTACATTAAAATTTCAGCTCCTCGTCGCAACGATGGGCTAGATTCATCAGTACATGAGGTGGTCGACTATGAGACCGCCTTGGACTCTGCTGGTAAGCTGTAATCTATCTATAATCTATATTATATAAAAAAGGAGATGTCCCCACTGACTAACTGAGTGACGTATAGACGCTCGCACAGCCGTAACCGCTAATAGTAGATATGTGAAATTGCGATAGTAGTTTTAATTTACAATGTAGACGCCCACTAAGAAGGTATTATGAAAAAATCTACCCTTAAAGGGGTGAAATAGGGGTTGAAAAATTTGTATAAAATGAGTTTCTGAGTGTGTAAAATAAGGGTTGAAAGTTTGTATCAAAAATATTTAAAAACTGGTCTGATTTCCATGTAATTTAATATCCGAGATAATAAATAAAAATTATTAAGTACTTATGTATTTTATAGTTTTATGAACAGGATTTTTCGAAATTTAGCTCCAACGGGTGTGTGTGCAAATCATGGGGCACGCAGACGAAGTCGCTTGCAAAAGTTAGTTTATTATAATTTTTATGTACCGGAGAATCAAACGGACTGTTTTTTTATCTTAACTATAACGACCCCTGTGGCTCAGTGGTTGTGCGCGTTACCGGAGGTCGCGGGTTCGAATCCCGCCGAAGGAACAAAAAAGTCTACCTGTGTTGTATGGACTGAATGTGTATTAAATGTGTTTATTATAATAAGAAATAAAAATCTTAAATATGAGTATAGTATAAAAAGTTGCAAAATATTTCCGTTGTCTGGTAACCGTAACACAAGTTCTTCGGATACTTACCACGGGACCAGACTGACGTGGTGTGAAGCGTTCATAGATATTATTATTATATTATAAAAGCCCTGCACACTCTATACAGATCCAATTGAATTCAAACTTAAATAAAAAAATACCAAATCAACTTCCATAGACATTGTATTTCTTTAAGCATAACCTTTAAGCATAACCATGTAAGCAGTACCTGGGAGACCGAGCTTTGCTCGGAGTAAAACGATAAAATAATTAAAAAAAAAAACAAGGATATAATAAGAATCACAAAAATATTTATCTTGCCGGGATTCGAACCAACCACATTCCAAATTTCCAAACAATGCATAAACTATACGTAGGTACGGATACCAAGCTGCCAATCAGACTGACGTAAGAGAGTCGAAATTATTGATATATTGTTGCACGACAAAAGAAAAAAACATATTGCTTAAAAATGCGCGGTGTCTAAAGAGTAAGACCCTAGCTAGATCGATTTTTCTCCCCCAAAACTCCCTGCGTATTAAATTTCATGGGAATACTTGTATCCGTTGCCGAGATACTTATTATACTCGTATATATACAAGATCGTCTCGTTTAAAGTGTAAGATATTGTTACACTACGAAAGAAAAAAACATATATTGCTTAAAAATGCGCGGTGTCTAAAGAGTAAGACCCTAGCTAGATCGATTTTTCTCCCCCAAAACTCCCTGCGTATTAAATTTCATGGGAATACTTGTATCCGTTGCCGAGATACTTATTATACTCGTATATATACAAGATCGTCTCGTTTAAAGTGTAAGATATTGTTACACTACGAAAGAAAAAAACATATATTGCTTAAAAATGCGCGGTGTCTAAAGAGTAAGACCCTAGCTAGATCGATTTTTCTCCCCCAAAACTCCCTGCGTATTAAATTTCATGGGAATACTTGTATCCGTTGCCGAGATACTTATTATACATACAGGGTTACATGGAAAGTCGTGCTGAATATTAAAGGACGTTATTACTCAGGCCATTTCTGATTGATTTCATATAATTAGGTATTCGAAACTTAACCGTTATGGAGATATTGAATTTAGATTATTTTTTTCAAAATTCTGAATTTTTTGGCTATTATGTCGATTTTTTTGGGACTAGAGCACCTGAAGTCAATTTTTTTAATGAATTTAGTTAGAAAATAAGTCAATCAATAAAAGCGATCAATAAAAACTAAACCTACTACTAACAGTTTAAAAAAACTGCCCGATAATGGTTAGAATTGAAAAAAAAACATTAAGTGTTGTTAACTTTGAAGCGCTTTTTTTTTTAAGTATGAAACTTATTCTGCAAATCATTTAAAAAACTTCTACGTCTCTTTAGCTATTCAAAAAGGTATATAACATGTCGTAGGTATGATTATAAAATCTTAAAATAATGTTACCTATTTGAAAAGGCCCAAATAGTAGGACAACATGACGGAACTTCGATACAAAAGAATCCGGTTTACTACCTGGCACCTTTAAACAATGAAAAAAAAAAGGGTCGGGTACGCATTTTTTGTGCGCAATGTTATTATGAAGTCAAATCGCGGCGTTTAGTCTGCTCATGCGATTATTCCGTGGTAGATGTGCTTTCCGTGTTCTCCGATAATTTTGTATAAAACCGCGACTTGGCTTGTTTTTTTGACTGTTTCATCTTCATCTTCTGTGTGACCTGGCTTGTTAACTGGACTTTGATTTGTGTTGTGAACATGGCATTGGTGAATCCAATGAAGAATATGCTGATATCCTAATGTGTTACGGATTTTGCGAAGGAGTTTCGTTACGTGCACGCAATAAATACACGATGCGGTATCCTACTCGCCGAGTACCTGATATCGGCGTATTCGACAGAGCTTATCGAAGACTACGAGAAACTGGTTCTGTTCTACTACGATGTACTGACATGGGGCGACCTCGTATTTTTGATGACGACGACGACGACGACGAAAATGAAATACGAAGACTCTTTCAATCCGATCCCACCACATCAACAAATGTTGTGACTAAACGTCTTGGCATTTCCCAGTGGAAAGTATGGTTCGTCATGCACAGTGCTGGACAATATCCGTACCATTATACTCCTGTACATGTTACCGAAGAAGGATCCAGTGAGACGACAAGACTTCTGCAGATTTATGCTCAATGCAGACATCGAAGATCTATTTTTTTTACGAATATCCTGTGGACAGATGAGTCGAAGTTTGATAGAGATGGCATCACTAACTACCACAACTCCCATTATTGGGCTCCTAAATACGAAGGAAACCCTAATAAAAAAGAATAAAAGGGGCACAAAGGAGATTTAGCTTAAATGTATGGATGGGTATAATATCAAATTACTTGGTAGGGCCATACTTCCTGCCTGATAATTTGAATGGCGAAACCTATGAAAACTTTTTAGGAGAGGAGTTACCCCTCTTTTTCATTTTCTTAATTTTTTTTTTAATATCATTAAGAAGAAACATGTTCTTTCAACATGATGGTTGCCCAGCACACTACCGAAGAAGTGTGCGAGCATGGTTGGACGACAATTATCCAAATCGATGGATTGGAAGTGGCGGACCCATCGCATGGCCGGCGAGGAGCCCAGACTTAACACCGATGGATTTTTATGTATGGGGCCACATGAAAAGCCTTGTATACGACGAAATGAGACCGATCGCAAATATCGATATTCTGAGACAAAAAATTATTAATGCAGCTGACGAAATGAGGAGGAACCTGCGAACTTCTGTCGTAAAGAGCAATTTAAGAAAAAGAATGAGAATGTGTATAAGAAATAGGGGCGGCCATTTTGAAAACGAATTACATAATTGAATAATACAGATTTTTTGTTTTATTTACAAATGCCCCCTCTGGTACCTTAACTCTAGTAGGTCGATGTTTCTACTTTTTAATAGTAAGTGTTATACCTTTTTGAATAGCTAAAGATACGTAGGAGTTTTTTAAATGATTTGCAGAATAAGTTCCATACTCTTTTTTTAAAAAAAAGCGCTTCAAAGTTAACAACACTTAATTTTCTTTTTTCAATTCTAACCATTGTCGGGCAGTTTTTTTTAAACTGTTAGTAGTAGAGTTAGTCTTTATTGATCGCTTTTATTAATTAATAATAATAATAATATCTATGGACGCTTCACACCACGTCGATCTGGCCCCGTGCTAAGTATCCGAAGAACTTGTGTTACAGGTACCAGAAAACGGGAAGTATATTTAATACTTTTATACTATACATATATTTAAGATTTTTATTATTTTATATACATATTTAATACACATCCATGACCCAGGAACACAGAAAGACTATTTTGTTCCTTCGGCGGGATTCGAACCCGCGACCCCCGGCGTGAGCACTAACGCGCTGAACCACTGAGCCACAGAGGTCGTCAAATTGACTTATTTTCTATCTAAATTCATTAAAAAAATGGACTTCAGGTGCTCTAGTCTCAAAAAAATCGACATAAAAGCCAAAAAATTGAGAATTTTGAAAAACATAATCAAAATTCAATATCTCCATAACGGTTAGGTTTCGGATACCTAATTATATGACCAAATCAATCAGAAATGACCTGAGTAATAACGTCCTTTAATATTCAGCACGACTTTCCATGTAACCCTGTATATATACAAGATCGTATCGTTTAAAGTATAAAATTTAAATTGGTAGCATATGAGCTATTGTCCTTTTTATGATTAGATGATAAAGGATGTCCCAAAAAGAGTGCCCGATTTAATTTTAAGAAAAAACACATATTTTTTTGAGCGAGAGGTGATATTTTTATTGCGTTATAAAGTACACATGTTCCGTTAAGTATGGAATCGAATATCCTGCATATGGCCCCCACGGCTCTGGCGGCAGACCCTTGCTCTTTTCATGAAATTTTCGATGACTTTTTCACAGAGTGGCGGCTCTATCACATTATTATTATTCGCATAGACCTGAGATTTAACAAAACCCCAAAGGAAAAAGTCGCAAGGCGTTAAATCGCAAGATCGTGGCCAGTTGACATCGGAATTTCGGGAGATTATTCGGTCCGGAAATTTTTCCTCCAATAAATGAATTGTTTCGTGGGCGGTGTGACAGGTCGCGTCATCCTGTTGGAACCACATGTCGTCCAGGTCCAGGTCTTCCAATTGGGGCCACCTCTGTTATTGTAACTCTGTTATCATGGTGCGGTAACGCAAACCGTTGACAGTTGCAGCAATCCCAGCCTCATTTTCGAAGAAGTACGTCCCAATCACGCCGCCTGCGAAGAATCCGCACCAAACAGTGGCTCGCTGGGAATGCATTTGTTTCTCCCGGATCACGTGCGGATATTGTAAGCCCCAGATTCGACAATTTTGTTTGTTAACGAACCCGTTCAAATGAAAGTGCGCCTCATCGATGATTTGATTGACATGATTTTTTTCCAAAAGTCGGCATCCAGTTCATTTTGCTCCCACACCCATTCAACGAATTGTCGGCGCTGTGCATGGTCTGCCGGTTTAATCTCCTGGGTCAACTGAATCTTGTAAGGATGAAGGTGAAAGTCCTTCGTAAGAATTCGCTGCGTGGTGTTCCTCGAAAGTTAGAGTTGTTGTGAACGACGCCGAATTCCGATGTTCCCGGGTTTTCGGCGACACTCTCGTCTACAGCAGCGATATTTTCGAGTGACCGACCGGTACACCGACGCACAGGAGACTTGCCTTCCATAATCGACCCAGTTTCCTCAAATTTATTGATCACTCTTCGAATTGTTGACACATTTGGTGCACTTTCACAAACGAAAATTACGCGAACTTTGCGAGCGGTTTCAGCGTAGCTTTCCCTTATTTTTGTAATGGGTTTTCACAATGATAACGCGTTGTTCTTTTGTGTAACGCTTCATATTTAATAATCGGAACAATCATAGATGACAGCTGTCAAGTTTCAGAGCTGCCACTTGCTCAAAAAAAAATTGCGCCAAATTTAAATCGGGCACTCTTATTGGGACACCCGTTACAATGATAAAATAGTACAATAAAATTTCCATAGTGTCACTATTATCGTAAATTATGTAAAGTTACGCATATGTTACGTACGTATTGAGTAGTATAAACGCGTAATACAATATTTTGGACGGTCTATACGTGAGCATCTATATATTAGCAAAGTCGTTACGTGTTGTTATCAGTTACGGAGTGAGTAACTGTATGTCATATCCACATAATATCACTTAAGTGATGAAATTGTAATAGTTAAACCTTCCAAATACGACTGCCCAGTAAAATATAATATAGGCTACATACCAGTGATCGTTACACTTTACTGGTTAAGGGCCGCATAGGACAATGTAATGTATCTCGGCGGGCCGCACGAGAGGGGATTATTATTATTATTATTATTATTATTATTATCGATTATACGCACCCCACATTCTAAACAACACTTTATACTCAATAATCCTACTACTATATTATAAATGTGAAAGTTTGTGAGGATGGATGGATGTATAGATGAATGGATGTTCGTTTGCTCCCGTGTTGATTCCCGTGGGATACTGTGCTTTTTCGGGATAAAAAGTAGGCTATGTTTTAATCCAGAGCCTAAACTACCACCATACCAAATTTCATCGAAATCCGTTTAGTAGTTTTTGCGTGAAAGAGTAACAACTCACACATACTCGAATTGATTCGCGCGTGAGTGGGACAGCATGTGTTGACACTGGAACCATACTTGATACTGCGAATTGAACGGAAATAAATTAGAGCCACAGCACACGGCGTATTTTAAACGCGCAGAGATTCTGATTGTTGTTTAGATAAATTCATTCGAATCTCGTTCAAAGCGCGAATTACGTGTTATCTTCGGGATTAAAATACGCCGAGTGCTATTACTCTAACGTGATATGGGCTTCTGGTCTCAGTATTATAAGCTAAGAATACAAAGGCACAATTATCTTTTGCACCATATAAGTACGATTTTAGCTTTTTATTCAGCAATATTCTTCTGTCTGTCATAAGGCTGTGTCTCATAAACCGTGACAGCTAGACAGTTGGATATTTTTACAGAATGATGTATGATTATTATGTTTCCGCTATAACAAAAAATACTAGTAATAATCAAAAGTTAAAAATTATAACCCGACTACGCAAATATTATGTAGTCTATGTTACCCGGATCATTATTAGATACGAATCTATTGAAAACTGATTCATTAAAATTAGATCAGCGGCTTAGGCGCTACGATGGAACAAATATACATACATATATAGAGTGTCAGAATCCTTATTTATTAGTTACTACCTTTCCTTTTGGCTTCACCGTAGTCGGGTAAAAACAGAATAAAATAAATATTTAGATAGGGTTCTCATACAAGAAACGATGTATTTTTGCCGTTTTGTACAGATTCGCAGTTGGCTGGTTTTTCAAATCGAAGTATGTAGTAATGATGTTGCATAAAAGTTAAAACTAAAAAACTGAACTGAAAAATGGGCGATATGTTGTAGTGGCTTCTGCCGACTCAACTCACTGAGGGGTCGTGTGCTCTCTCCCCATCCCTATAGGGTGATCACTATCTATCTCTGTTAGAAAATAAGATGTTGTATCGATGTCATGTTGTTCTGAAATTGGACATTTATGACGTGTCTTACATATAGTTACACAAACAGTATTATTTTTAAATCGTTTGTGAACGACGTTAGTGAATATGTCAACAACTCTGACCTTTTTTTTTTAATTTATTTTTGTTTTCGTCGCAGTAGACCTGTTAAGGCTTAAGGTAGAATTCCAAATTTCGATCTTTGCGACCGCGACTAGCGACCGCGACCAGCATACCAGCAAATCAGGTTCTCTGGCCCCGCCCACCGGTCGCGTGACGCGGTCGTGGCATTTGTTTAGTGCCTTTATTCTTAAACTAAAATTATCGCTATCGCTTTTCCTATTATAGTCAGATAAAACATAGTCAGAAATACGTAACTCTAATGAGGCGCTCAATATTTTTATTACCTGTAATAATTATTAGTCATAATATATTTATTTTAAAATTCAAATACTTTTGGATAAGTAAAGTATTTAATTACATATAAAAAGTCTTTCAATATATAATACCTACATAATATAGTTATTGTTATTAATCGGTAAAAAATTGTGATGATTGTCATTAATATTGTAATCTCCTTACAAGATTAATAACAAATCCTCATTTTTGAAACTAGACTAATAAGTTAAATAACTGAGGACAACAAGCCAAGGATAAGCCTCATTACCGACTGATGTCATAAGAAAGTAACGACTTCGACAGAGTAATTATTTCGTATATCAATTGGGAACATTTAAATTATCTAGGAAAAGCGGTTGGCGCCGATTACTCAACTGCTTACAAATAATGAGATATTAACTACTCCTGGCTGCACTCGTTCTGCAAAACATAGGTAAAGGTTAGAGCAAACTAAATAATTCGCTTTTCGCGAATCCATAGTCTTGTTACCACAATTCAAATTCAAATTTGAAGCAGCCGTTTTGTCTCAGTCCTCATCCTAACTCAATGAGTTATAAAAATACTGATTATTGTATCTTAATTAAACGTGATCCAGGTGTGAATCGTGTTATCAGTTATATGAATACGTCGGTATTGTAGAATAGCCAAAATATGATTAAGATGATGATTTTGAATCTTTATAATATTATTACTTTTTACGCATCTTGCTACCGAATTAATAATGTGACCTAAAACATATTGGAGATCAATAACAAGCGTTTTACCTAACACGCGAGACCGTATTTGATAATGTTATTAATTTGATATTGTAGTTGTTAAACAAGTGTTAGTACTTGAGTCAACAGTTCGCATTGTATTCGGATTTGAACAACTGAATAGTGTTTATACGGTCTACAGATTAATATGTTAGATTATAATTACATATATTGTAGCACACGGACGTATACAAGTCAAACAAATTGAACATAAAGTTATAATCATTAATGAAAATCCCATTAGGTAAAGTCCATGCGTCCACGGAAAACAAAAATGTCGCCGAGACTATTCCTTACTATATTGCACATATTCGCGACAGTATATATGAGAAATGTTTATGCCATGCTATCCAACTAATATTATGTAAGTTTGTGAAGACGGATGGATGGATATTGTGACTCGTTCACGCAAAAACTACTGAACGTATTTTGATGAAATCTTGCATTGTAGTTGTATGGGCTCTGGATTGACTCATAGGCTACTTTTTATCTTAAAAATCTAGTAATTCATGATTAATAATTAATAACTAATCTGTCTGGTTTGTTGGCGACTGTACAGTGTAGGTACATAGTCTAATGAGGTTTGAATTCAGTCATCTTTATCAAGCGTACAGAGATGTATGGAAGAGAAAATGTCGCAGGTTTTGTATTCTATGACTACAAAAATGGCAGTTGCAAAAATTGCAAGTTTTACCAAACTGCGCTTACACGCAAATATCTACCTACTTAACCAAAATACGGTGGAGGTAATCGATGGATAAACAAAGGCGAAAATGGGGCTGATATGTTTGGTCTTGCTTACGTAACTATGTGAATTGTTAAGTAGTCGCTACGCGGACGATATCACCCTTATTATACCTACAAAATCACATTGAGCTTATGAATTAGTTAAAAGACAGAGAGTTACGAAAAAATAAGATACATATTGTTATAATTATTTTTAAACATAAAACTTAAACCGACTTCCGATGCAAGAACGATAACATTCTTGAAAATGCATTAAAAAGTATGAAATAATTAACTCAAACTCATACGTGACGACACAGATGTGGGCGGAGCGCATCAAATTGTAGATTAAGCATGGGTTACTGATAGCAGAATGTTATGGGCGCTGGGTTAAGACAAAATTTGTGAAGATGATGATTTTTATAGGGAAAAAATTCCGATAAAAGTGATGACACAGACACATCTGTGAAAAACATGTTTTGGGCACACATTAAGCATGGATCACAGATAGTACAATGCTTCGCAGGTTACGGGCGCTTCAGCCGGAGCGTGCTGGGCGCGTGCGCGTGCTCGTTCCTGGCGACGGGCGTGCAGAACTGCGTCATGTCGTACGTGCTGCCGGCCGCGCGCTGTCAGCTCGCGCTTACCACGTACCAGGCCGGCCTCATCAACATGGCCTTTATGAGCGGTAAACAGATACTTCTAATGCTTATAATTCTAATGATTATTAGCTGATAAATCTTCTTCATTGCAATCTTCTGCACAGAAGACTACCCATTGGTATTAACTTCTCTAACACTCAGAATGAATAGCTGGCACTTCAGCCGTTCATTCTTGTCAAAATTCGGTAATCAATTTTCTCTTCCCGATAATTCGAATGTCTGGATGTTTCGATATATTATATGTTACAGGAAATGTATGTGATCCGTCATTGTATACAATACCGGTCCGAAAATGTATGAAATAAAGTCTATACAACAAAGATAATAAATTTCCTAAATAGCAATCGGAAATGATTAATGAATATAACGAAGAGTGTAAGAAACATAGTCTTACTATAATAATATATATAATAGCTTGGCCGGTTTCATTGAAACCAGGCCAGCTACGCAGGAGTTATTTTATAGTGTTCAAGTGTGTGCGCAGTACACAAGAGCACTTTCTCCTCCTTTACTCTCGTAACCCAGTGGGACGGATAACCGACACGACTGGCGAGAGATCAGGCGCAAGTCCGACTTTTTACATGCCCATTCGGCGCATGGATCATTTTTCTTGTCAGACTTTCTTGTCAACATTTTTTGTTGTTCCGATGCGGAATCGAACCCACGACCTCCGAGTCGAGAGCTAAGCTCTAACCACTAGACCACGTAGGCTGTTGAGCTTTATTCGATTCGATATATTGCAACGATTCCAGAATAAATGTCAACATTCTGCTCTCGGACACCGTCCGATGAACAGCTCCGCTCGCTACGATCGTTGCCGTCGTCCCGCGCTCTCTATTTGCGCTCTCGCTCTATCCGTGTGTCATTGCTCACAATAGTGCACCACTGGAAGAAAGAAGACAGAAGACTCAAGAGTCAAGCTTCAAGAGGCAAGACTCAAGAGTGAAGAGACAAGGCGCCACCCAACCGCCTTTGCCGCCCGACCCGTGCCGTACCGTGTCTCGCGCCGCGCCGCGATCGCCGCCTACCGGACGATTCGTGCGACCGCTCGCATCGTCCGTCTCGCTCTTTAGTGCGAGCCTTCTGCTCGCACACCCGCCGCGAAGTTATCGCCGCGTTAGGACGAGCGTGCGACCGGTCGCATCGTCCGTCTCGTTCTTAGCGCGAGCCTTCTGCTCGCGCTCCGCCGCGTCTCGTTCGCGAACACTAGCGCCCTAGTGTTTAGCGCAACGTTAGTGAGTGAGTGAGTTCCAGCCGCCCTAGGAACAATTGTAAGTACCGTGACACGGTTAGGCACACTACACGAGGAGTTTTCCTCCCTACACACCTCCCCTCCCGGTCGCCGGGAGGGGCTGTATCCCCCAATATTAATTAGAGAGCAGAATTTCATCTCACAACCAGGATAAAACTTCCTAATTATGGCCGACGCCTTAATCAGGAAGTTCCTGTCGTTCCTTCAGAACGAATTCCCTGATGCCGCTAAGAAATGGGAACGCTTCGCGAGCGCCCATGAAGCAGACTCACCGGCGTCGCCCGATTGCGACGCCCCGCTAATCCCGGCCGAAACAGAGCCCTTATCATCTCCTTCAGAGATGTCTTGCTCAGAGCAAGAAACCGACCGTAGTGAACAAGGCGAGTTCACTACCGTCAGATATAAGAAGACGAAGAAGAGGAAGCGCCAGGAAGGCACCTCCTCTCCAGTCTTATCTTCCCCGACCAAATCGGTCCGCAAAAATAGGAAAACCGTGCAGGCTCATGGCTCCGCGACCCCCGTTACCTCAACGGCCCCTCTGGCCTCCCAGGCCCCTCTGGCCACCCAGGCTCCGCTGGCCTCCCAGGCCCTTCCGGCATCTCAGGCCTCCCTGGCCCCTCAGGCCTCCCAGGCCCCTCAGGCCTCCCAGGCCCCTCAGGCCGTCCGTACGCCAAAAATGCCTCCTCCTGTAATCATACAGGAGAAGGCCAAATGGAATATAATTTCTGCGGCAATAAACGAGCAAAAGCTTCGATACTCTTCTGCGCACACGACCCCCATAGGGATCAAAGTGCAGGTTAAATCGTCGGAGGACCACCGCCTCCTCACCGCGTTCTTACGCGCAAAGAACATAGGCTACCATACGTATGCCCTTGAAGACGAGCGCCTTCTGCGCGTCGTCATTACAGGAGTCGATAAGTGCCTCTCCACAAAAGAGGTACTCATGGACATCCAGTCCCAAGGTTTTCCCGCCTTAGAGGTGTATCGCATGTACCACCCTATTAAAAAACACGAGTACAATATGGTACTAGTAACCCTCCCTCTTACACCAGAGGGCAAGGATATCTTCAATATCCGAGCCATCTGTCATATTACGGGCATCCGCGTCGAGCCCCCCCGTAAAAGGGGCATCCCTGGCCAGTGCCACCGATGCCAACTTTACGGGCACTCGGCACGGAATTGCCAAGCTAGGCCGCGTTGCATTAAGTGCCTCGGTGACCACGGCACCTCTGACTGTCTCCGTAAGAGCCCAGCTGAGGAGTCCGAACCCCCCAGCTGTGTTCTCTGTAAGTCTAAAGGACACCCCGTCAATTATAGAGGGTGCAAAAAAGCACCCAAAGTAAAAAAGCGTAGTGCACCGCAGACTAAAAGTGCCCCCCCCCAAACAGAGATTCGTCGCTGCCCCCCTACCCTCCCAATCTGCATGGTTCAAGCCCGCGCAGAAACGTAGTTCGGAGCTAGCGGTTTTCCCCGCTCTCCCCAGTAAGGCCATGCCCTCCGCGCCCGTAGCGCCTAAGGCCACGCCCCCTCCGACTCCCAGCTTCACTGCAGACCTCTCTTTCGTCCAGCAGTTTTTAAGCAACATCGGGCCTATTGACCCGATGGAGCTTTCTATTTTAGCGACAAAGCTAAAAGGTTCGGCCACAGACCGCATCCAAGCTTTGTCAGACCATCAGGTCTTGATCCGTCAGATCAAGGCCCTCTCCACAAACGGTAATTAATGGAGCCCTCGGGAAGGACAAAGCCGCACTCGTTACGCGTAGTGTCGTTCAATACGAACGGCATTAGGAATAACATTAGCGAAATTCGCGATTTTGTAAGCAGCCAAAATGTCGATATTCTTCTAGTGCAGGAGACTTTCTTAAAACCTAGCATGAGGAGCCCTAAAATAGCTAACTACAAAATAGTCAGAAACGATAGAACTCGATCCCGACTCGGAGGTACTCTTATCTACTATAAAAAATCACTACATTGTATTCCACTAGAGCCACCGTCATTGTTAACTTTAGAAACATCTGTTTGCCATATTAGTATGTCCGGTCACGGACCCATTGTTATAGTAAGCGCGTACTTAGCGTGCAACAAAGAACTCCATTCAAGCGACCTACAGGCGCTATTCAATTTAGGTAACGCTGTCATCATTGCCGGCGACTTTAATTGCAAACACACCGAGTGGGGCAATGTTCATAACAATAGAAACGGCACCATCCTTTGTAATTTAACCGGCACTTTAAATTTTGCACTATTAGCCCCCACCGACCCCACTCGCTATGACACCAATGAAAACATCAACGGTGTCATACGCGATCCTAGTACGATAGACATAGCCTTAGTTAAAAATGTTTCTCTCAATATCAATATTGAGACTCTCCACGAGCTTAACTCAGACCACAGACCGGTTATGATTACACTCGGTAGTCTTAACCCCAATAATTCTAGTACTAGGAAGATAATAGATTATAAATCACTAGCGGAGAACATTAAAGTCCTTCATTCTAGCCACTTAGACAAAATCCCCGATATTATAGATAGTAAAGAGACAGCCATAGAGGCCGCCTCCCACTTGACCGATTACCTGGTAGCGACCATAGAGAACTCATCTAGGGAGGTGCCAACGACCCCCAAGGGCCGTTGGCCCCTCCCTGAGGACATAAGGGAGTCCATCAGACTCCGAAATGCGGCTAAGCGCACATATGATCGCTACCCGTCGGAAGAGTGGAGGAAAGCCCTCCGTCACTACGAGAGGGAAGTTAAGTTTAAAATCAAACAGCACAAAGCCGAGAGTTGGGATCGACTTCTCAGTGATTTAGAACCGTCTCACGTGGCGTACTGGCCACTCGCGAAGGCCCTCAAAAACAACACGGAGAGCGACATGCCTCCGTTAGATAGACCTAACCGTCCTCCTGCATTCGAAGACATTGACAAGGCCGAGTGCCTAGCTGATAATTTCGAACAACAGTGCCGGCCGAGTACTCTCCCGATTGATCCCGTGCACCTTAGCTTAGTTAATAGCGAGGTCAACAGCCGACTCTCGAGGCCACCTGACGTAGACAGGGTGAGGATGGTGGACTCGGAGGAGGTCAGTGACATTATTAAGTGTATGAATGCCAAAAAGGCCCCAGGCCTCGACGGTATTTCAAACAAAACACTTAAAATGTTACCGTCCGAGCTAATTCAACTCCTAGTGAACATCTTTAACGCCCTCTTAGTAGGATGTTCATTTCCAGACATTTGGAAAGTAGCTATTGTCATAGGTATCCACAAACCGGGGAAACCCCGGAAGGTGCCTGGTAGCTACCGTCCAATAAGTCTCATTAGCTCCCTAGGTAAAGTCTACGAAAGAGTTATTAAAAGGCGCCTTAATGACGTCATAACCGACAAAAAACTCCTTCCAGACGAGCAGTTCGCCTTCCGCGAAATGCACAGCTGTCCCGCTCAAGTACACCGCTTAACGGAGTACATATTATCTAGCAAAAACGACAGGAAGACGACATGCGCCGTATTCTTTGACATTGCAAAAGCTTTTGATAAAATTTGGCATAACGGACTGTTATACAAACTCTATCAAATGGAAATACCCGATTATCTCGTCTTACTAATTAGTAACTTTTTAAAAAATCGTAAATTTCATTTCCGCCTAGAAGGCGCACTGTCGTCGCCAAGATATATGGAGGCGGGAGTACCGCAGGGCTCGGTCCTCTCGCCCTCCCTATATAACCTGTACACTACATGACATCCCCAAACACGCTAAGGTGCAATTAGCTATGTTCGCGGACGACACAGCCCTTTATTATTCAAACACACGAGCCCGTACCGCGTCTAAAGTCCTCCAGGAGTCAGTTACCGCTCTCGGTAATTGGTTCTCCAAGTGGAGAATAGAAGTCAATCCCGATAAAAGTCACGCCATTCAATTCAATGGTAATAAATCAGCGGGGCGTAAGTGCCCCCGTAAAGTAATGAGCCCTATTAGCCTGCACGGCAACATTATCCCTGAGGTCTCTCAGGTCAAATATTTAGGCGTAGTACTAGGCAAGTCGATGACGTTTTCGAGTCACATCAGTAACACACTACGTAAAGCGAAATTTGTACTCTACAAATTATATCCGCTACTTAATTCGCGAAGCAAAATGTCCTTAAGACATAAGCTTACATTGTATAAGGTTTGCATCAGAACGATACTCACTTATGCGTGCGTCTCTTTCGCACAGATAAGCGAGTCTCAAATGGACCGCTTGCAAAGAGTCCAGAACCGGTTTCTACGCATGGCAACAGGCGCCCCCTGGTACATGCGTAACATCGACTTGCATAGGGACTGCGAACTAGTCACTATTAAAGCCTATATCAAGGAACTCGTAGAGAGATTCTTTGATAAAGGCAAAAACCACCCAAACCCCCTTATAAAAAAGGCACTGGACTACAACCACGACGCACTGACTTTCCGACACCCGCACAAACGGCCTAAGCATATCTTAGCCGATCCCGTTGACCCGATCACAAAATACGTAACGTACTGTGTACAGTTACGTAAACACAAATCACACGCACCCGCGACGCTAGCATCGCACCGGGGTCGACGCCGGCGCCTACCCCGAGGTCCCACATCCGACACGACAACACGTACAGACGTACAGACCGACCCTATCACGGGACCGGACCCGAACCCGAGTTCGAGTTCGCATCCCAGTAGTCTAGGTACACTCCTAAATAGTGTCCGCGACCGCGATATTGATATAGAGAGCTCTACCAATACCGCGAACCTCATCGACATTAGGACTTACGCGCGCGAGTCATCCCGACCGTACGCGGAAGGGGAGAGGGACGGCCCTCTCAGTACCGATATCGACCAAATCGAGAGCTCCTCTATCGCGATAACTCGCACGCCGCTAGTCTCTGCTACCGCGCGCGAGCAACCTCACTCATCAGCGAGTGAGGAAGGGGTCGGACCCCTCAGCAGGAGAGACCCGCGTCTCCCCTGTCAAAATAATAGCTTCTAATCCGTAGCTGTCCCCAATATCCGGTTTGAACATCACCCGGGTGATGTTAGGGAGGGTCAAACCCTCCCATCGTCTACCACCAAACAAACTAGCCACCAGGCTAGTTATAGTCCGACTTAGCTACAGCGGTCTTAACCCGACCCTTAGCATAGACCCGTTCGAAAAAAAAAAAAAAAAAAAAAAAGAATAAATGTCTAAGAATGATATCTAATGCACCCCGGTTCATAACTAACTCTGATATACATGAGTACTTAAATATTACTGCATATTCTAGACCAGAGAGAGTGAGGTTGCTTGCATTGCTCTCTATGATAATAATGGAAGAGCTGTGTGTTTAGTGGTCCACTGTTTAGTGGACAGCTCTTCCATTATTATACACCTCTCACAAAAGATAATAATAATAATATAAAACACACCATCTGATAATGGCTAAATGAAAGCCGATGGCAGATTTAATTACAAAAAAAAAAACAAAAAAATATATAGTTTACTTGCAGTTTGTACCAGCTGAAAGAAATCTTTATTTCTTATCTTTTTTTAAGCAAGTTTCTCTGAAACTTCCTTGGAAATAAAGATTTGTGTATTAAAAATTTATAAGTTTTAACAAAATGTAATAACATTTTAACATATCATTTTCAAAATGTAACTTATAATATTATACTACTATTTTAGGTACATACAATATGCTCTCAGCCTTTAACATGCATGTAAAAGTCTCACCGGTAACTTGTGAGCTAGTACAGGTAGTACAAGGATGGAAAGACACAAATACCTCATAAGAAATCCCCAATCAAAGAAAAGTAAACTAATAATATACCTATTTACAAACAGTCAAGTAGTATTAACCAGTTAACTACTTAATATTTATTGTCAATAGTATATTTGTTACTAAATAATTGAAATATTCTTTATAATTTTACAGGACTATAACTTTAAAGGAAGTATAATTAGCTGGGAGTAATAAATTATAAGTACCTCGACTGTACAGGGACAGGTACTATTGCGATAAACGTAACTACCTAATAGTTTCATATACCGTAATAAACATACAAAATATTACAAGCGGCCACAATACTTTGATTTAGTTACAGGAATTGTCTTGCTAGACTTATTAGGATGGATTAAATAAGGGTGTATTTAAACTTGCGACAAAACTTTTCATAAAATTTTCGGTGTGAAAAAACCGAATATTTAATACTAAATTACCAAGTTGGCGAATATAAGGTACAAAAAAATTCAAATCTGGTGACTAATTAATACCACTTTTTTTCACTGAATATTCCAAACTGGCAGACAGATACTGTTTTATCGAACAATTATCCATCTTGGTGACAATTTGAGAGTAGACATTTAATTTAAGAATTATTATCATATACTTTCCCTGATGTAGGTAATTCAAAAAACTTAATAAGCAGCAAAACGAGGGCACACAAAAAAAGTAAAGGAGCGTACAAAATTCCCATTTTTAATTTTTCTCGGTTTCGGGGGGTGTAGATATTGTGTAGATTCATTTTGAAAATTAAAAATGGCGGTTACTTTTTTTCTTTAAATTGACATGGGTGTCGTTTGAGAGGTGTTTGGGGGCGAAAATTTACATTCATTTTGAAATTCCAAGATGGCGGACATACTTCATTTTATAAAAATTAATATGGGTGTACTTTTGTAGGTTTCTGGGGTGCTATTACAAAACAGTCATCCATTTTGAATTTCCAAGATGGTAGACATTAAAAAAAGGGATATATGGATCCTTTTTTAGGTTTCTAGTCATTGATTACAAAAATGCATTCATTTTGAAATTTCAAAATGGCGAATATTTATTTTTCTGCAAAATTGTTACGGGTGTGTCGTCTTCGAGGTTTTTGGGGGTGGTGAATACCAAAATGATATCCATTTTGAATTTTAAAGATAGCGCACATTAATTTTAATAAAATGAATCTAGCTGTCCTTTTCTAGGTTTAGAGAATGTTAATTTAAAAAAAGTAATTTATTTTGAAATTTAAAAATGGTGATTATATTTTAATTTCTGTAAAATTCTTCTATCTCGGAAACGGTGCATCCTACTGAAGAAATAATGAAAATTTACCCCCGTTAGTAACCCCGCAACCACATATTTTCTTCATTATGGGAGAGAAATAAATTTGAAAATCCTGAATTTTCCAACAATTCTATACCTTTATACATCACTAGTATCTCAAAGTAGAGCATTGCCATATATTTTTTTTATAATCGCTACTATCTCAGAAATGGTGCATCGAACTGTAAAAATAATGAAAATTTCCTCGCCCTTAGTAACTCTGCAACCACATACTTTTTTCACGATAGGAGAAAAAGAAATTAGAAAATCCTGAATTTTACAACATTTCTATAGCTTTTTACATCGTTCGTATCTCAAAGTAGGCATTGCCATATTTTTTTCTATAATCGCTTCTATTTCGGAAACGGTGTGAAAATCCTGAATTTCTAAAAAATTCTATAGCTTACATATCCTAATCAATATCCGCAACAACTTATAAATTAGTACTCATGCCATTTTTACGAAGAATGAAAATTCTCCATTTTGGAAATTTAAATTAGAAGACAATTTTTTATTTAGAACCTCCAGAAACCTGGAAAAGGACACCCATATTAATTTTATTGAAAAAAAATTCCGCTATTTAGGAATTTCAAAATGGATTTAATTTTCATATGAAAAAGTAACCGGTTCAACATTCCGTTTTGAGTTTACCGTGTTAATTTTTTTTTCTTCATAGATAACTCTAATTCTTCGTCTAACAACATGTTTTATTAATTCTCATAGAAAACATTAGTTTGTACATTTCCTAATACGATATCGGAATTTTATAAAATTCCTAGACATTGTATAGAATTCCTGAATTTCATATGTTTTCTGTAACATAACATAGGTATAAGGTATTAATAAAATGACTATCATATTAATACATTTAAATAGGTAATAGTAATAGATATTGTTTTGATTAACAGTATTGCGATGTATCGTTTGTAGCAATAACAGAATTTGGCCATTTTGGGCAATGAACTAATTTTGTCCAATCCATAAACAATACCTTCCGCGATTGTAAGGAATTAGCGCTGCTATAACATGCCGCAACAGCTACAGGTTTGGTCAATCAGTCAATTATCACCGTGAGTGTCAAAAACTTCATATTGGATTTCTTGTTAATTTTTTTTTATATTGACTGAAGTTTTGTAGGTGTATTGGTTTGGTCTACTTTGTAGTAGACCACTTGATCTTTTTTTAAATTTCCTAGATGTTTGGATAAATACATGACTTTCGAACCGATTCTTTCCGATGTCAATAATACTTGGTCAAATATTTTTCAACAACTCAAGGATCTAGGAAAATTAGTTCTATTTTCATACATTCGTCGGGCTCTTGTCACCGCCGGAGTACCAGCTGTGCTGGAAGTTAGAACCCTCTGGTTTTGGTACGTGACGATGGCAAGAGACCAGACGGACCCCGGGCCCTTGGTGACTCAGACGGGCTCTTGTATGGGACGCTACTTGCGTCGATACGTTTGCTCCGTATGTCCAGGGCACCTCTAGTACTGCAGGTGCGGACGAAAATCAGCCAGAGAACCTTAAGCGACGCAAATATGAGAACCTTAGTGGGGATCTAATATTTGAACCGTTTTGGGGTAGAAACCCTTGTGGCACATGACGTCTGGGTGTATACAAAATATTCAGAGAAATTTCCATAAAACTCGTAGAGGCCGCCAGAGACCCCAGAGCCGGCACCTATCTGTCTCAAAGAGTTAGCATCTAGCGAGGAAACTCTTTGAGCCTAATAGGCACTCTGCCTCATTGGGACAACCTAGTGGTTTTCTTTTATTTGTAACCACTAACCAGTAAAGTTACTTTTGTTTTTAAGTTTTTTTAAATTTGTAAATATTTAAAGTAGGTAGTCATATAATTGTGTTAACTGTTATAATAATTTTCTGTTTGTGAAAATCAAAATAACTTTTATATTGTTCAATGTGCATTGATTTTAGGTGCACACAGATTCAAAATATTGAAATTGGTCTGTATACTACCTACTTTAGAGTTACAAGCACCTTAACCTGTAATATATATAATGATGACGATCAAATGACGGTGTCTTTCGAAGACGCAATTAATTGATTGTCTACTTGCAATTAAAGTCAATTGTTTGACTATCGGTTTAAAGTCGCGCCCACGTGTATAAAATACTTCTCAACGATAATTAATATAGGTGGGGTTGTGTCCAATTTTTTCCATCCTTAAGCTTTTTTTGTTAAGACATGTGTTTTATACACTGATGAGTTTCATTTTACAAAATTTACTTAGCGAGTAATTGTTAAAGAAATTCAATTAACGTTTTTAACTGGACATAAGTAATATGTGACCAATCCCTTACTCTATGAGATCGTTTGGTAAGATGCGTTGCGATAAATTTATCAAATCCGATTAAAAACGACTAGTGTCAAAAAGCTTCAATAATTTCCAAATATTTACGAATATTGTTCGATGATTCCAGGTGGAGTTGCCAGCGCATTTTTCTGGGGAATAGTGGCTGATGTTTTCGGCAGAAGGAACATGCTGAGTAGCACTCTGCTCTTAGACTCGACTGTTCTTTTGGGTCAGAGCTTTATATCTGACTTCAGACTACTGTTAGTGGCTAGGTCACTTAACGGATTTTTTATTGGTAAGTTTATTTATCAGGCATGTGTGATCTGTCTCTTTTATTTCTTTTTAAAGAGGATTGAATACTGTAACTGCAGACTACTTAAATTACCATTTTTTGCATATTATTTTATTTATTTACAGGTGCAACATCTACTCTAGTGTTCTCGTATTTGTCAGATTTAGTCGGTGCGAAGAAGCGACAATTTTATCTAGACCTTGTTGGTATGAGCTTTGTCGCCGCATGGCTGATACTACCAGGTATGTACAGTTCAGTACCTTTTAAAAGTGGGTAAATATCAACAAAGCTTTATATTGTTAAAATACATTACCATTAATAGCCATTATAGTTCTACAGCTAAAAAAATCTGCTGTTTCCTACAAAGGGGCTATGGCATAAATATCACTTTTGTAGGAAACAGATGATTTTTTTTCAAGTAGGAAAGCTTATGCCATTGTAAAAGTTGATAATATTCAAGAGTATAGTCACTCTTGAAAGTTTGAAAACACCCTGAATAATAAAATAAGATATCTAAAATTAAGGAATACCACCAATTAAAAAATATATCCCATTGATTTTTTACAGCAATGGCATGGTTGGTAATTCCCTTTAACGTTGGTTCATCTACATGGCTGCCAATATACTCTTGGAGGCTGTTCCTGGCTGTTTGCAGTCTTCCCGGGTATATAGCTGGAATATGGGTGCTATTTCTACCGGAGAGTCCAAGGCTCCTGTCTGATACAAATAGAGGCGACATGGCAGTGAAGATCATGGAACGGATTTATAAATCGAACAATGGGGATGCGACAGGTTACAAAGTAAGCTTATTTAATTAGAATAAAATATGAAAGATATTAAATCTGAAGTACAACGTAAACAAAATACAATATAGACGTTTCTCTCACATACCTAATGTAGAAATAGGACATTATCCAAGTATTGAACTATGATCATTGATCGCATTGCCATTTGCCAGTGTTGAGTGGATTGCAAATAACACATCATATTACCTACTCCGAGTTTATCGAGGTCCAAGAGTTTTTAGAATTAAGTGTGGCGGTATTTGTCATTATGTGTAACATATTTCCTAATTTATTTATGTGTAACATTATACGTTATTGTATATTTTCAGGTGAAAAAAATAATACCAGACAATATTTTTGTATCTAAAACCCAAAATGGCGAAGAAAATAAAACAAAATCACTATTTATTTCGGTATTGAAGGACTTGAAGTTATTCGTTTCAAAAGCTTACGCGATGAAGTCAAGTCTCATCCTTTTTGTGTTTTTTGCGAACATGGCTGCGTAAGTATTCGTCTCTGTTTTATATATTTCTTCTTTATTATTTTGATCTTTTGCAACCTGCCCAGTTAGGTACATTATTTACAATATTATTATTATCATTATGATACTTTAATTTTAATATTAAATTGAAGAAAACACATTTTTTCATAAGTAATAAGTATTGTCTGCTAATTACATTTGAATTACTTTTTTGCAAAATAGTTACATTGTCGAACATACACTTACAGAGGTTTCGGCCTAAATCTCTGGATTCCTGAGCTTCTTCTGCGCATGCAAGGAAAGGAATGTGGCGTGCAGCGCAACCAAGCTACGATGCCTTTGCAAAATACAACTCTTGCATGGAGGGGAGTGCCAAAGACGTACGACGTAGATGCCAGACTGGAAGTAGGAAAATATAATGAAACCTTTGAAGCGCACGATGGAAAACACTTGGCGTGCGATCAAAACATTGATGATTCAGTAAGTTTAAAGTAAAATAAAACATTGGATACAAATATATCCGAAACATTAATAATTTGAAGAATCCACATGAAAATTGCTAATTTTATGAGTATTAGTTTGTTTACGAGAAACTTCACGCTATTGTCAGAAGCTTTAGCAGAGGAAAGTAAATGGATACACTTCTTCGTCCAGGTGTTCACGTCAGGACTAATAGTCGGCGCGTGCTGCGTGGTCGGCAACATAGTGTGCGCGGTGTGCGCTCGCGGGGGTGCGCGCGGCGTGCGACTCGCGGCGGTGTTATGTGCCTTGGCTTGCGCGCTCGCGTGCGTTTGTCTCGCAATCAGCGCCTGCGCGTGCGCACGAGCACCGCTTGCGGTCGCCGCGGCAGCCGTGCTCAACGCCGCTTCACTTAACGGAAACGTGCTGCTCATTAGATTGATACTACATGCGTTGCCAGCCAAACTCAGGTTAGATTTATATCAGCTTATCTGAGTTTCCTAATACCAACTAATGATGCTAATATCTTAGACAGTTCAAATAACAAAAAAACTTTTATATTTACATCCAGTGGTCTGGGTGTGTGCTGGGGCGCGTTCTGGGGTCGTACCGGCGGTGTGGCCTCCAACCTGGCTGTGGGGATATTGCTGGACTTCTCCTGTCAGGCGCCGTTCATATCTGTCGCAGCGCTGCTGGCTTGTAAGTTTTACTTAATTTTATTGAATAATCGAGTCTCTTGGCATGCGTAGGTACCTAATATGGTTATGCAGTTTTGACTAGAAGGTTTTTGCTTAATAAGTGTGCTTACTACTATATAGGCAAACTGCAAAGTAATTATATAATATTCGTGATTTTGTACCAATAAATATTAATACTATAAAATAACTTTTAAAAAAATCTAATTGAATTATATTTGTGTTCCAGTGTCAATAATAGCGATCATGATGCTAAAGTTAGAAGAAACGAAGACTGTGGATGACGAGAAAATAGAGGTAGGAAGCCAGGAGAAGCCGGCGGCATTGGAAAGATACATTTCTACACACATGTAATTTTATATATTTACTATGGAGAAAAGATTTCACAGATCGATGACCGACAGGGTTGGAAGAACTCCGTAAAAACAGATTATTTAAATTTGACATTTAATCAAATTAAAAACCAAAGCCTTTAGCCATTCGTCATCGTAATTAGCGATGACAACTTGGCTAAAGTGAGCCTTTAGCCAAGTTGATACATAATAAAATTATTATATTATAATTTAAAGTTTTTAGGTAAGATTATGTTACGTTATCTCCTTTGGTATAATAAATAATACGTCGTATCTCTTAATGGTATGCTGTTGGTACGTTTAAGAGGACGCATGAGAGGTATTGGTTGTGGGGATGCCTTTTTTCTCACCAATTACCAAAGCTAAGAAATTAAAATTTAATGAAGAAAACACAATTGAGCAACGTTTGTATCGCAAAATAATAAAACAAAAAAGACCTTAAATGAAACATTCTAAATTTACTTAGCCAGTCTTGGTCTTGGTATTGCGCTCCCAATCTTGGTCTTGGTCTTGGTCTTGCAGCAAGAGTCTCGCAAGTCTCGCAATTACCTATTAGTCTATGGCTATTTATTAAACGCTCAGACCAATAAAAAAATTAAACGTTACTTTAGATCTTAGAACAACTTAACAGAGTAGGTACATTTTGAGTTTGAATAACATAGCCGTAGTAAAAACCAACCAAATTAGTAAATATTTAATGAGAAATTCGAAAAATCAACTGACACCTGGTGGGGTTTGAACCCACGATCCTAACCCACCTAAGCGATCCGTGCCAATGTTATAACCAACTGAGGTATCTACCGTGTCCCACGGGAGTCAGTCTGTTTCATAATAAACGTTTACATGTATTATGCTTACATGTGCTAAAACATGGTTACAATTTTTTAATATATTTTTTTGCGTCACATAGAGTTCCTAAGCGTATATATACTCCCTGAAACGACACGCAGTCCTAACTGCAAGACGCAAGAGTCTCGCAGGCTTAGTCTTGTTCTTGCTCAAATCTTGCACGGTCAGTCTTGGTCTTGATAAAATTAGGCGGTCTTGGTCTTGGCAAAAATGCCAGAACAAGACCAAGACTGCAAGACCAAGACTGATTTCGAGCAACACTACGTCTTGCGAACTATTGTAATTTGTAAGTAAATAAAACAGGCGTTTGGAATACCTACGTTGTTTACTTTAATTTAATAGAAAATAATATCTCGTCTTTATTTCTATGTTTAAAGAATTTAGGGCTGATTTATCAATCGTGAGATAACTTTTATCTGAGGTATAAATATTTGACCGATTTTTATACAAAATCTGTCAGTCGCATATTTATTCCTCAGGTAAAAGGTTCCTGAGATAAATCAGCGCTTAATCTGACATGAGAAAACTGATAAGTTTTCGTAAAATATAGTCAAGATTCTAGAACGTGCGTCAATGCAAATGTTAAGATGTAGAAAGTACTTAGTCTTAAGATAAATGTGCCTTCGATGTGATCTTTCTGTTTGTGATAATGTACCTTAATCGTCAATTATCTTGTCATTGTTGAGATGAATGAGATAATATGAATCTAAAATATTAATATAATTCGAATGTAAAGCGTGTGTATTTATACCTACATTAAATTTTTTTAGAATTTTTGACAGAATTTTTGTCAGAATATTTTAAATGTAATGTAAAAATGCATTTATTTACAATATTAATCCACTTCGTTTATAAAATAGTTTTACAATGACAAAAAATTACATCCTAATAAGGAACTGGGCCTTTAGTCAAGATGCATTCGTTAATTTCCATATATAATAATGTAAATATTAATAATCCAAAGTAACCATAATCAAATATGCCCATAAGCCCATACAAAATGTATGGGATTTGACATAAGGCATCGCAAGCGACATGTCAATTAGCGACATTTTTGATTTCGAACTTTGCCGTAACCATATAACCATACATAAATTATCGATAGCATCTTCAGAATAATATTTTATTATTATTATTATATTATATAGGTTAAGTTTATGTTTGAAAATTAGTTAATGTTTAATTTCTTCATTGTTAATAAAATTTTCTCGTATTGTAATATTTATGTAAGTATATTTTGTAGTGGAAGAAGCTTATTTTACGTTATTTTAACAAAAATTTTAAAAGTAAATAATATTATTATTATATTTTAGTCTCATACAATTTTAGTTTAATATCAACCAATTTTCTTTTAAAATTTTATTAAGGAAGTGAGGTAAATATTTCATTATTAGTGTTTATATTTCAAATAACTAATCAAATTTAATTTATACCCAGGCACTTGAAAAGAAAAACTCACACTTAGCACTCTGAAGTGACAATTTTAAGTTAAACAAGGATTAATCGTCGTTTAGTTGTTCTTACAGTGCCCTTTTAATATTGTAGAGTAAAACCACGTTGCTCATATCTTTCGGGAATCATCGTTTTTCGTACATCATCTGTCACTTTTATAGAAAAACGAAGATTTCCGAGAGACACTAACAAGGTGGTCGTGCTATAAATTCTTTAATTGTACTAATATAGTACGTAAATACTCTCTTCGAGAACGATCTCGTTGAGATAAGATTACGTCATAGACTATGCATATATATTATGTTATAATCATAAAAATAAAATTCTCGTGTCACATACCACAGTGTTTGTTACAAAACTCCTCCGGAACGGCTTGAGCGATTTTTAATGAAATTTTGCAGGTGTGTTCTGTAGGTATCATAATAGGTTGGTAGCTATTTTTTATAACTGATAAGGGAGTCCCAGCACATTTTTTTTTTGCATTCATTTTATTATTTGATTTTTGTATGAACCCCTTAATTTTCAACCTTCTAACACCAACCCCCATTGTTTGAAAGCGATATTAGTACTGTAATAATGTTTAACCCTCAGTGGTCGATAGCTCTTTCACACATTAACTGTGGTAGGTTGTAGGGGCAGGTCTAGGTGTGGGTCTGAGGTATAGGTCGGTCAAGGTAGCTGTAGATGTCGCTAGTATATTGTGTACTTTGAACTTTTTAGGTGTAGGTAGTAGATGTAGGTTATAGGTGTAGTTGTTGGTGTGGAATCTGTAGGTGTATGTAGGTAGTTATTTATTTTTTCCAGTTCATAGTCAAAACAGAACAACGTCTGTTGGGTACAGCTAGTAAAATACATAAAAATATAGGTATGATTATAGTATCAAGAATAATCACCAATATTTTTATAAGGTGATAATAATTTATACAAAATATTATAATAAATATCAGTATAGTACTTCAAATCGTGATTTTGTCTTTCTTTATTTGTGTAGTTTAATAAAAAAACTAAAAATATGTCATCATTATCGTTTGTGTGCCTCAAGTCGATGAGTTAGTGAACATTTTATAAAGGATTTTTTTAAATATTAAAATCCAGAAAATAACATCCATATAACTTTATTTACATTTTATACAAAACATTCCTAAGTCAACATTTCCTTATGAAAATACGCATTTCAGTAGCTTAACTAGTCTAATATACTTTAATAATATATATGTCATGTCATTATATTTACAAATTATATGGTACATAACATCACAGAACATATTCTTACACAATGAAAATATAGTATTGTCTACTTAATCTTCCGAAACTAACCAAAACTATCCGAATCTAACCGAAACTTAAAATTAGTACCAAACTGAAAACATCGTTTAATAAGTAACTTCCATCCGCTTTAGTGATACGTTTTTTTGTACTTTGCTTAGGAACAAAAAAGTATAAATACTTTTTTTAAATTGGTCAATAAAAATCCGAAGTACCGGCAGGTTAAATAAATAAAGCATTTAACTTTATTTTATAAGAGATATGGATTGGTTTCAAAAAATGGGGCAACTATCCTGGTTTTCCCCTAGCTGATGTCATCGCGTTCTATGCTTACGGCCTATCCCGTGGCAGAAACCAAGCCGCTACCACGCTACCTGTAATAGAACAATAATCAGCCAGTAAGTGCTGAGCATTCAGCCTAGTTGCTATCGCTAATTACGACGACGAAGTTCGAAAACAAAATGTATGGGATTTGACACAGACATCGCTAAGTGACAGAGCGATGCGTATATCACACAAATAACGATGCTTATGTCAAACCCATACATTTTTGTTTTTGAACTACGTCCTCGTAATTAGCGATGGCAACTCGGTTAAAGGCTCCTTTCGAAAGTAATAAACAACCGCGTTAGAACTTAGGATACTATTATGGAGCAACGAAAACTTTTGAATACAAAAAATAACTTGGCTCACACGTCAGTGAAAAACAGACTTCTGAGATACACCATTCATAATGTAAATTGTTTGTATTTGAATACATTATACACATAAAATAATTAAAAAACTTAGGTCTTTTCATCCATTATTGGATGAATTTAAATACAGTATTCTCCGAGCGAAGTAACGACTCTTGAAATACTTTAGTGCCTGGGATAGTCGGTTTTAAATGTCGTATGGTTGCCCAAGCACTTACGGCATTCTCACAACACAGTTAGCCCGCCCAGTACAGAGGAATGTTCACGATGTTTTCCTTCATCATTAGAGCGTCCGAATAATCTACTTGAGATCTGAAAAAGTCTCATTGGTACACGCCACAACATGGGAATCGAACCTGCACTCTCTCGAGTACGAATCAAACTTTCTATCAGCTAGGCCACGGAGCTCATACTTATAATAATGAATTATGTACTTACTAAGCACAAGCAATGCCCAGACGCTGAACGTCACCTGGCAGTGGGTGAATATCAGGTTTCCAGCTACGTTGATCCCGATAAATGTGCTGGTTCTGCCCACCATGATGCTCAGACACGCTACCATCCCTCTGAAAATATAACATTACAGCTAGAATAATACTTGTGTAAAATTTTGCTCATGTTTAATGTTTATAAAAAAATATAAGCAGAAAGGGTTATCCAACAGTCACACCTAATTTCCGGTAAATAAAATCAATCAATAGGAAAGAAATGGTCCGAGCAATTTTTTTTGTTTGATGCACACAGACATAATTCAAAGATTCAGAGGTTTAACAGTAAGCGATTGAATATATATTATAATAAATCAGTTGTCACTTTTCACTATCTACGGAAATCTAATTCTAGGGCGAAATTTAACCACTTTTACTGCTCAGAGAACTAAAAAGGATATAAAATAAATAAATACAAGTAATATACTTACCTACAAGAGGTTGGATATAATTCTACAAAATAGCTGGCCATGATACCCATGCCCAGGCAAGTGCAGGTAAACACTATGAACAGAACAACACTAGTCACTGGATTCGGCACCAGACCCAGTAGCAGACCACTGATAGAAGACAGAGTGAGGATTATTAGCAGCACTATCCGTCGCCACCTCATCAGGTAGGACAGCACGAAGTTCAGGAATGAGTATATGCATTGCGATATTACAAGAGTCGTTATGACGTTGTCTTCAACTGTGCCTTTGCAAATTTCTTGTGCCTGCAACAAAAAGTTACTATGATTAAACCCAACGTACTAAGTAAAACAGGTGATTAAAATACTTTGCATTAGACTATTTCTTTGATTTTATTAGATTCTACTTTGACAGTTTTCAATAGAAATACGTAAAATGGTACACATAATTAAGATTGCTTGATTGGTAATAAATAAAATTATTAGAGGTAACTGTAAAAGCAACTTAATCAAATATAATGTTTCATAGTACAATTCACTTAATATGACCATTTTAGACCTGCAGCTCGAGTATGTACTTACAACTATAGTGGCATTTCCTGCTGTTTCGTTGACATGTGTGTTTGTGTACGATATTAGCGTACATACGTTGCCGTCGGAGGTAGGCTCCCTTTCCAGTTCCAGTCTAACTAAATTTAGTATATGAGGGAGCCATATAAGAAAAGTGTTATTGCTGAAATAGATGTAAATATTGCGTTAATTTTCTCATTTTAGGCCCAAAGAGCTTATTTTTTGGTGACAGCGGTGGGAATGAAAACCATGACTCCAAGGCTGATGCCAGAAGTTTACTGACAAAAGCTACATTCTGTTTCTAAAATGAATTTCTATTTTGACATTAAAATTAACACTTTAACTCACGTTACATAGACGACACTAACAATAAAATATAACTGCACAGTTTTCCACAGCAACGGTTTTCTAAACATTGGTGCACTTTGTTCGTACAGAGTCTGCATGACCGACATCTTCTTGTGCACTGTGGCGTCTTCTAATATTATGGATGTTACCTGGAATGCAAGATTTATTGTACTTGCATATTCCCTATTATCTTTATTCCTCATCTTATCTTCATAACTGTGGTATGCAGTGGCACAGTTTACATTGACCTAAGAGGAAACAGAAGGGCCACGCAATGTATGGAAAAGCATATAAACGTAGTCCCCTGTTTCCTCTCTGGATAATGCCGGTAGAGTAACAATTTTTTTCATGAATATTTATGGATACTATGCTTACGTGTCCCTATGATTTCCATTTTTGCATAAATTAATTATTGAGATATATATGGACGTTCAAAAACTTAGAAAAGTGGCCAGATTTTCCGCTGTGTTCAAACATCCAGAAAACAAAATTGAAAAAATTATATAAAAAACTGAAAACGTAGGAACACAGTTCACGCCTTTTTTGAATTGTTAATGAAAAAAAGTACTTAAATCAGTTAAGTTTTAGAGAAGGAATCAGGGGACTACGAATCGTTGATTTTTTGTACTTTTAATAGGTATTTTCAGTTCAAGTTACAGTTGTCTCTATCGCACTCTCATACATTGATAGCTAGCTTGTTCGGACACTGCGGAACAGCAATAGATTTTACAAATACCTATTTTTCATTTCTCTAGCCCTTGATTTTTCCTCTTAACATGAGTTTTAACCCTTGTTTAACTTTAAAATAAATACTCACTCCTAATTCGTCTTTAGAACATCCATTGTTGATCGCGTAAATTGATTTCAGAACCTCCAAAGCTTCCTCATTTTTGCCGACATTTGCCAAGAATTTGGGCGACTCTTTACAGAAGCATATGGCCACGCCGCCGAGTAGAGGCGGAATTGAAAAAATTATTAGAAGTAGGCGCCAGGACTTGAATGTGATGTCTAGCCCGGGAATGTAGTATTCGAACTTCAAAAGTAGTGTTGGATACGCCACCACTGGAACAGATTAGGAAACTATTTTATAGTTAAAACATTAACATAATCACATCGATGTGAGTTGTGACCCATTGGATCAGTAGCCCAAGCACGAACAATTTGGACAAAGTATTCGTTTCGTCATCGAATCTCAAAAGTGTGAAAATCATGAAATCAATACCATTTTCATTCGATAACGTAGTTAATACTTTGTTGTCAACCGTTCGTGCTCGGGCTACAGAAGTGTAAATTAAAGTCATTATTATTTCTTGTATTCATGTCATCAATATTTCTTGTAAGGAGATTCTGAATATGAATGAACTAACGTATTCCTCACCTGCAGCTGCAGCCGGAGACAGTATGATGAGGCAGGTCATGAGTAACATGTACTTGCTTCTCACGCTCTGGATACACGACTCTCCAACCAGCGTGTAAGTTGTTGAGTTTGCTGCGCAGGAGCTGTAATAAGTTTTTTTACGTTGTAGGCCTGAATATGAATCAGTTATAATTGTAACCAATTTATTATGGTATAATGGTGAGCTAATGGTGCCTAACACATATTTTCAGGTAGGTAAGTAGGTAGTAAGCGGTAGCTAAAGAGTGACAACCTCTTCTGCGACAATGTTATCCTGGTACTCCGCGTGACCTTGCAGTCCAGTTGTTCTGGACCTGAACTTACTATTAGGCCGGGCTATATGATCGTTGTGTCGAGTATCTAGCTGTCATATATAACATTGACATTTAACTCGACACTTGTGTGTTCGATTTTCAGCTCAGCTAGCGAGCAAAAAGCTCAGGTTAAGTAACTGATCAAAACTAATTTATTGCATACAAAATTCTCTCACGTTCTTGCATTATACATTTCCACATAGCTATACGATCCTTGTTCGAACTTGGTTTCATATAATTTAGATGGGTCATATTAATAAAAATCATCTAATTGAGTTTTATTCCCCTTCATCTTATTGCGCGACTTTATTACAATGTCGCTGTACGCTCATTTAACTATTTAAGGAGACGCATATTTATTAGGTACTTCATATTTTCGTTTTGAGTTTCATAGTCCGTCCGTTCGTCTTCGGCTTACTGTCCAAACCGTTAGTGCTAGAAAGATGAAACTTTGCATGGATATGTGAATTTGCTTCTCGACTCTCGTAGTGAAAAGACGTGTTCTTCGATGTATCGAGTGTTTTTTATTTTGCAAGTGGTGTTATGTGCCGTGAAATCTATAAACATTGGAGCCCCAACGGAGCCCTGTCTTCCTGGAGCCTTCGCCCCTTCAGGTGTGGACTTCGGAGAGTAAATTCGACGTGAGTCGTGTGAATTTGTAATTGTGAAGATTTTACAAAGTTGGAGTGTCGGCGGGGCTCGAACCCAGTGGATGAGCTGTCCTGCGACTCTTGTTTGTACCGCTAGACCACTGCGACGTGAGCCGCCGTCGCAAATTAAACTTTCGCTTTCACACTGCCGTCTAGAATAATTATGTGTATGTAGTATGTGCACATAATTATGTCAACAGAGATGAATTGACACGAATAAAAGAATGTTTGGAGTCATCACAACTCCTTGAAATGCAATGGTTGTCAGTCTGCTGTGATACTGCTATGAGTGCCTTAACGTGACTGTGGAAACAAAAAACCAATTAAGCGCTACACAACTGGCTTCACTGAGATGTCCCTTTTGTGAAAACGTAACGAGGCGCAAATATAACGACGATGATACTCCGGTGCGCCGAAATCGCAAATATGATTTCCGAGACGCATCGCCGAACGCATAATTTAGTCAAATTACAACGGAGTCAAATGTTGCTATGAACTTTCCATCAGGCACCGAAAAAACTAGTGAGCCAGTCACTTTAGGAAATATTAGCAAGCTTATGGATCAGAAAATTTCTCTTGATTCATCTTTTATGTCAAACTTTCGTACTGTTGAAGGACATGAAGGATATGGTTGCTGTGGAAGTGGGGAATGCCATCCAGGCGGTAAAAGCAGATTTTACGACAACTACGGATTTCATCACAATGGCACAAAACGACATTAAACGGGATATCGCTGAAAAGAATAATCGTATAAAGCAGTTAGAATATGAGCTATTTACATCCCAAACTCACTAACGAAGCTTCAAAGTCGTTTATCTACCATGGAAAAAATAACACGGGACCTGAATCTCGAAATACATGAGGTACCAGAAAGCAAGTCTGAAATTTGATTGCACTGTTTAAGGGCCTCTTTAGATATCGTGGTATCCGAAAGTGTCGTCGCGTAACCAGGATGTTCCGCGGTCTCTTTGAACTAGGGCCCATCTTCGCTACGCGACGACACTTTCGGATACCACGATATCTAAAGCCTAGTTCAAAGAGACCGCGGAACATCCTGGTCATCGCAACGGCCTCCGTGACACTATTATCAGCAGCCACTCGTTTCAATAAGTCCCACCCTAACAAAAAGTTGTCTACTTCGCACATTGGTTTGTCCGGTACTATATATAAGTAAACTTCATAAATTAAGGTTCGGGCCTTTATTATTGTTTTTAATATAATTCCAAAAGAGTTTAGGGTTATCAATTATTCCGTTTTCCATTGTACTTAAGTAACTAGAGTAACATTCAGACTCTTTTTTACATTATTTATAATACACCATTTGGGCTCTTTTTCTGAGTAATGAAAAAGTATGATAATTGGAGGTATTACCGTAGTTGCGATATATTTTTTTAAACTTCTGTTTTTCGTTTAGTAATTTCTTCAACGATATATTATACCAGGTGGGATAAGATGTGGGTTTTATAATCTTCTTCGGTACACAAGACTTTATACTTTCATTAAGTCGAAGGTAGAAGAAGTCAACAGCGTTTGCCAACGGTATATTTGTTAGTTCATTATCCCAGTCTACTTTTTATAGTATAGCATTAATTTGATTATAATTACTCGATTCATAATAGAATTTTAATCTTGTGTTAGGTTTTATAAATGTAGATATTTTTAATTATAAACTTAAGTTTAGGGCCTTATATATAAAGCTTCTCGGAAAGGAATGATCAATTCCTCTGTCTATTATTTTTAATAAGTATTTAGTCAGCGACACTTTCCCTGACCGTTGGAAGACTGCACATGTCATTCCATAAAATGGTGACAAGACAAACTGCGAAAATCATCAGCCGATTAGCATTCTTACATATTTTGAAAAAATATTCAAATCCTTAGTTTATAATCACATTTATAGTCATATGAAAGCACTTCTTTCACACTAGCAACACGGTTTTATTAAGAGTCGCTCGACAGTTACAAATTTGTTAGAGGTACAAAAAAAAAGCTTTTTCTGTTGGTGGTCAAGTGGATTCTATATACACAGATTTTTCTAAGGCCTTCGACAAGATCAACCATCAGGGGTACCTCAAAACTCCCACACTTAGGGCCTCTCTTCTTTATTATTTTTATTAACGACTTAATTCTAAGACTTTCTTGTAATTGCCTCTTGAATTACTAGTATTTACTTTAATATCGAAAGCAGAAGACTGCTTAGCTTTTCAGCAAGATATTGATGCAATATCAGATTGGTGCAACGCTAATCGTATGTGTTTGAACATAAACAAATGCTCAGTTACATCGTTTACTCTAAAATGGAAAAAAATCATCTGGCAATATAACATTGATGGTCAAACACTTAACCGCGTAACAAGTAACCAAAGATTTAGGCATCGTTTTGGACGACAAATTTTTATTTCGGGCCCATTATGATCATATTATTTGCAAAGCAAATCAACATAAAGGATTTGTTTTAAGAGCAACGAAATACCTTAAAAAGCCTAGGCTTTTGTAATTTGGGGACCATACAGGACTTCCATATTCTAAAATAGTCCTTACCAGAGAAGAGAATAAGTATAAGGTGCGGCTAGCCGCACACACAAAGCACATGTAGAAAATATTGAGCGCATTCAGAGAAAACTTCTCAAAATCATTTGTTATCGTCACATCCCCGGTCGATCAAATTTAAATTACCATGACAGACTAATTTATTTAAAAATACAGACTTGAAAGCCGTCGCACATTTTTCGACCTCTCGTTTTTCTACAAAATTATAAACTACATTGTTGATTCACCGGAGCTCCTGTCTCAAATTAGTTTTAATATTAAATTCAGTGCACGTAGAGCTAGTCGTACAAAGTTATTCACCTTACAAGTTTATAAAAATAATATTTTTTACTTATAATTACCCATTAACACGAATATATAATAATTTTCCCGTTAATTTAATAATTTTGAGAAAGATAATAAAACATTGGACATTTTTAATCATAACAGTAAATCATACAATAAAATTGTAAACGACATCCTCCATAACATGTTTATCTTAGAGCAGTGGCGTGCACAGTATTATGACACTGGGTATGCGGCGAAGTACTCGGTCACAAAAACTTTTTCGTTTATAGATTTTTAGCATAGCTACAGCCAAGCGACGGATCTCTAAGTTGAAACCATGCCAACAGAGCAAGTCTTAGATGTACTACTATTCATGTACATCTTCTACGGCAACGCAGACAAAACAGCGATCGATCGTCGCGGCGGAAGAAATTCTCATAAGTAGAATAATAAGCATATTTTAAAATATTATAACTACTCACCAGTCAGTCAGCTTCAATTTTCGCATATTCAAGGTTCCGGTTACTTGAGATTATTATGAGCAAGGAAAACAATATAATTTAATAGTGTGTACACAACCACACAGCCAGTTATACGTTTCATAACTTTTAACATGAAATTTTCGAGATACATTATTTTTTTTCTGGTTTAATTGTTGTAACTCGGGTACACACCTACCTTTAGGCAGAATTTGAATCTTTTCACTGAATGACAATTGTGAGAACTTGTTATTTTTAATTTTTAATAAACACACATTTTTAACACAAACCTCACAATCAAATAACATTTTAAAAAAATCAACAAACGCACTAGTAAAATCAAATCACTACAATTATTATACAAACTCAGTAATAAACTGTTAAATGTACACACTTTCAAATGTTAAAATGAAAAATCTTTTAAGAAAACTATAAATAAACTGGAGCGATTAAATTGTAAACAATGCTTATCACATGAAATATGCAATACGAGTATGGCCCCCGCGAAACACAAAACGTTTCTTCTATTTAAAGAAATAAAACCTTACTAAACAAAAATGCATAATGTGCATACGTGATTTATTAGATTTCCGTCTATTATTTTTACTCAGATTATAGGCAACGAATAATTTCCGACAAGCCAGTTCGGCGGTTTTCGGAAGCCGAGAGCCATCGCCTGCCGCGGAAGTTTCGCTATATAATCATGTCGATATTCATGGGTGTGTGCGTTTGCGAAGTATGAAAATTACACATACATGCGATGATATGTCCTGCAGAACGCAACGGCATGAGATGAGTTGCTATTTATAAAATATTAGGCGTTTTTAAGTTATTATATTTTTTTAATTAATTTATTTACTATTAATTAAAGTCATCTTAAACGTACGAACGTTTTATTAAAATATCTGTGAATGACAAGTAAAGCACTGCATTTCTGCCTATATGGAGCGCATGCCCCTGCCTTAGAGCTTTCTGAGTAACACACGCGGTAGCTTCCTAATGTATTGTGTATAAATTGTAGTATAATTTATGTCTAGAATACGATTGTGTTTTATAGTGTACATATGTGTTACGTTGCGACCTAGATCAAAAATTTGTATTAATAGTTTGTGATTTGTGAAGATTGTAATGTGTTTTTATGCATTTCAATAAATTTAAAAATTAAAAATACCACGTCGACAATATTGTGCTGAAATAAAATCAGCACATTGTCAACGTGGTAAAAAATATTTTTCTTTGGGCTTGGGGTACCCGGAGGTAAGCGTAAAGAGGGGATGATTTTTCTCACGTCTACCCCATAGTGTAGGGTATCATTAGATAGGCATTTTAAAAACATTTCCAAAAATTGGCTGGTTATCAAATCTGGGTCGGTCTTTCAGTATAAGGAGGTACCCACGTAACTTTTTAAGGTAGGTAATATTATATAGCCTATCTAGAACTTTGTAAAAGACTATAATAACTACTTAAGTAGGTACTTACAAACAAACAGACAGGAACTTGATTAGCCCCAGTACGATCCAGTTAGGAGACAGACTGGCCAGGCTGGACAGCACGGACCCAGTCAGCACAGACACGATGAGCGAGGACTTACGACCCTTGGTGTCTGCTATATACCCCCAAAGGTAGGAGACTAAGAGTATACCTAGAAACAGAGAAAACATTTTAATGGGCTGTTACAAATTACATTATCGACAATTCATGATGATCATAAACGTTCATATACCCAATTATTATTTACATTCTATTTTTGCCATAGACTATAATTTAGAAGTTCTTTCCAGCTGCGAAACTGTCAACCTGATAATCTGTCCAGTTGCTAATCTGTCCGGATGTTAAACGGTCCAACCGATAATATGTCCAGTTGCGAATATGTCCAATTGCTAAATTATCCAGATGCGATGGAAGGAAATATTTACCGATAAAAGGCAGTGACGTCAATATCCCCTTCTGCGACACCGTCACGTTAAGATCACAAGCGGCCACCACCACCAGGGTGAAGCCGAACAGGTCCATGCCGATCGCCAGCAGGATGAGCCCGCAGGTCGACACCAGAAGATAGTTGTAGAGCCCATTGCCTGAGAAAATAGAGAGACTGATTGAAACAAGACCTATCTCTATAGAGAATCTACTAAAGTCTTATGAATTTAGTAGAGTCTTCAGAAATAACAATATACCTACAGCTACATTATATAAACGCGAAAGTGCCTTATGCAAAAAATCCTCACGAGTCACGACTGTTATCTGTTAGGTTAGGTACCCATTTAGATGGTTTACAGGGTTCCGTCGTACTACTAGGAATAATAAGGAATAAATAATAAATAAATAAGTATTGCATTAATTTTCAACTCTCAGCGATCGATAACTCTTATAATGTGTGTACTCTATCACACATCGCCTGCACTAGGTTGGAGGGGTAGTAGGGCGTGTAGGTTTATGGTGTAGGTGTAGGTAGAAAGCTTAGGTTGTAGGTCTAGACTCTAGGGAGTAGGTGTAAGTTGGAGTAGGTTGTAGATATTGGTAGTAGGTGTAAGTTGTTGTGGGTAGTATGGCAGAGACGTGGGGTTCCTATAACTCCATTCCTATCGGTTTCATTTACCACTTACGTTTTGAAGACCCTCATCCAAATCCCTACCTAATATACATTGTACGGCTTCCTTATGAAGGAGAACCAGACTTCGCCTCTGCTAGTATATGTAAGTTGTAAGTTGTAAGGAGTAGGTGTAGTTATGGGTGTAGAAACTGTAGGTGTATGTAGGTAGTTATTTATTTATTACAGTCCAAATATTTTAAGATAAAATAACGTCTGTTAATTAGGTCACCTAGAAAAATAATAATATTTTTACATTTTATGTTAGATTTTGAAAAATTCCACCCTTAAGGGGATGAAATATAGATTAAAAGTTAATATGAAAAACCTTTAAATCTGCATCGATTTCGATGAAAATAGAGATTCGTGCTCTTGAATACATTTAATTAAATACGTCTTTCAGGGCTTATTACAATTCAGGGTGAATTGAGGGTGTAAAATAAAGGTTGAAAGTTTGTATGAATTAAACAAAAAATTAAAACCGACTTCCAAAGTAAAAATGCACAAAAAAGTATGAAATAATTCCCCTTTTAAATTCGTCTAAAATTTTAACTATTTCTCTACTCAATCTTCATAATTTTGATGTCGGTACCAGCCCGAACAACATCCTGATAAAACAATATTTTATAGAACTCACACTCACTTTAAAAGAGAATTAAAACATGTATTTTGACTTTTGATGATTAGCTTAAAGCTGCTAAAAAGCCGCTATTGCCGCTGCTGTACGCTTCTGAACTGCATAAAGACAGACTAATTACAGACTTTTTAACGGAACTCTATAAAATATATATTTACCACTGTTCTGCCACTGAAAGTTTCATTGCAGAAATGATTTGTACTTTTGCAGACTGCAGACTTAAGTAGCAATTTGATCGACTGTTTTACTAATAGCGACATTAGGGCTTCACAATAGAAGCAGGAGCGTAATGGACATTGCCTTCTCATTTGGATACATTGTGCTATTTTTATTGGAAAAATTAAAATTTACATTTTATAAAATATTTGAGCCAGTTATAAAGAAATATGGATCTGAAAGCATGGAAGTTCAAGCAAAGGACTGGTGTATATCGCAAGAAAGTACGGAGAGTTTATCAGAATATGGAGAAATTAACAAAGACAACTGTGTGTGAGAATTCTGTAATTGAAATATTAAATAACATGTAAGTTTTTTTTAACTCAATTGCGTGAGAGTAATTTAGCTTTCATTCATAAAACTCTATACATTTCATTTATTCTTTAAGGATTCATTGGAAACAAACAAAAAGAATGCGCTAAGTTCGAGTTCAACAAACACAAGCGAGGGTCCCGTAGATTTAGTTTTCTCAATTAGTGATAACGGACCAGTTACAGAGGAAAAGTAAGTTATAGCTTGGTGTGACATATTATAAAAATAAAATAAAGTAACCTTCTGTGCGTAATTTTTTGTTTCTTTCTTCTAGATGTAATCATGTGGACTCGGACAACATTACTGAATATAAACTAGAATGTATGTAATAAACTAGAAAACTATGTCGAATTTGAAAGAAAATGTAGCTATCGCGAGCAAATACGAATTTGGTCGATGAAACACAAATGTAGTCGTGAAGCTTTAAAATACTCATTTCAAATTTTAAACAAAATGACTCCTAACGCTATGCCTAAAGATCCACGCTCACTACTTGGAACAATCGAACATTTCTTTCAACTGATGGTTAGCAATTTCGTGCGACATAATAAGTTCCTTATAGCAATTAAGTTCCATTACATCCTTCATAATTAAGTTCCTTTTAGCAATGCAGTTTATCATAGTCCAGTTTGGTTGTGGAGTTGAATCTTCTATTTTACATTTTTTTTTGTTCGGCCAGTGTAACACTCGCACGTTTTTCCCACGTAGTTGGACAGATGCCAAGTTCTTATTGATTTTGTTGCTCATTATAAGTTTGAATTGTTTTTAAAGGCATTCTGAAAATATGGTAAGACATAGTAAGTGTTAAAAAACAATTGAAAGAGCGAAAAATATAGAAGCAGCTACAAATGATTATCGTATTTTAGGGTTTTCAACGAGTTCTACGGATCTCTAAACAAATAACCATTCGTGTGGTTCAACACCTAAAGTAAGTACGAAATAAAAGTGATTGTAAAGACTTGAACTGCATTAGTTGCACATACCTTCAGAAGAGTGAAACTTAACGCTTTTGACGCGCAGGCCGCAGAGAGGAAGTATTAAGGTTGAAGTTGCAAGTTAAAGCCGCTTCTCATAGACGCCATGTTTACAAAGACAATTATTTATCATTACTTGAGAAATTCATAGGTTTTTATCACAATTTGTAGTAAAATATAACTAAATAAGAAACCAGCAGCTTACTAAATACAAATGTAGTATGTAATTTCAATATCTTGTAGGTTTGTGATATAATATTATTTATATAATAATGTTTTACAATATTCTGAGGTAATTGTTTAGAACTACGACGTCTTGGTTTTTACATATTCTTCTTATGCATGAGTGGTGATAATAATAATACAGCAACAATAATTATTTTCTCCTTTATTGGTACTTATGAGAGAGATGCTTAACACAGATACGTATTACATATGAGAGATGCCTAACACAGATACGTCTACACTATATTTAACCTTTTGGCTAACTAAAATAAACTAACTAAAATAGGTTGTGCTTGTGACATCTGTCAATATGACATTGATACTTCAAATTTATAATATTATGCAACATTAATTATTGAGGCGCGTTAAAAATACTCCAATAATATTAACTATACGCACGATGAACTGATCTACGTTTTTAGCCACTTGCATATAATACAATTTATAGCTCAAAAACACTTACCTTCACTTCACTTATTATTTATTTGTATTCAGTAACGTCTGACTCGGGAAAAACAGATATACCTATTTTAATAAATGAGAGACAAGGTGAATGATCAGCGATCATTTATTCGTCCAGTTAAACCTGTCATTCATTCTATAAGCACCACAGGAGCTTTAGTGTGATGTTAATTATTAGTTGGAGCTCTTTTATGGCCACTATTATGAAGTTCTAATGGAGGTGTAGGTTGCAAAAAGTTGTGCCCCTTTGCCTGCAAAGCGACTACTTATGGTCTGCAGAGCAAGCTCTGGCCCTTGAGCTTTAGCTTGAGCTTTGGAGCTAATCCGATTATGCCTTTGGGCATAATCGGATTAGCTCCAAAGCTCTTAAACAATTAGTTTATGCTATTTGGGGACCGACTTCAAAATTACGAAGACTGAGTAGAGAAATAGTTAAAATTTTAGACGAATTTAACAGCGGAATTATTTAAAAAATAAGTTTTATTTCATACTTTTTTGTGCATTTTTACTATGGAAGTCGTTTTTCATTTTTGTTTAAAAATAAAAAAATCTCTTTTTAGTTACGTTATTATATTATTATTACCACATTTTAAGAAAGATATAAATACAAATAAGCCTCCGCTATTCTCACTGTCTTGGCATAACAAACTCAAGCGTTATTTTATGCCAGTTTCCTGAGAGGCCGTGGTATTCCCCCAAATGAGCATTACCGATCTGTGGAACTACTAAACAATCACCAGTGATGATATTGATTAGATACTATATTATTAAATAAATCAAATAAATAAATAAATAAACATTTATTTGACACAATGAGACAGTACAGTACCCCACAAACAATTCAAAGACATACATCACAAATCACAAACACAGGACAGATAAATCAACATAACAAGGACAAAAAAACAAACTCAAAATATAAAATTACATACCATGAGTAGGAGTAGGTACGCAAGAGGTACTATTATGGATAGGAAGGTAGGTAGTGTAATGCCTATCTGTCAAGAAGGAGACCGCTTAGGCGTATCACTGTGGCGTAGCACCCACAGTGCCTGGTATTATGCAGTTCCACATTGTTGTCGTTTGATGGACAGATTTAATACACTCGGCAACAGCAATATTGCATTATATATACATAAACGATTAACGAGATAATGATAATAATAATGTATATTATGGGTTACAAAATACAATAGATAACAGTGTGATTCATTGCTATGGACAATGCAGCGATCACGCCACCCGCGCCCTCCGCACTCCCCTCACACAACTCTCTAGTCCCATTTAACACTAGAGTGGGCGCGCGGGCTACAAGACGTGTGTAGACCAAGGTGTTATTTTGTTGAATAAATACCGAACGCGTCGTTTTACTGCACCCCCCTCCCGTGTATTGCTCAATTACGAACCTCTTCATCGATCAGTAGCGTTCCGATAACCGCGGCACACGGACGCCAGCGCAGGACGGCTGTGAAAGTGCTGGGCTACGCCTGTACTCCGCGCGAATATTCTAGGTAAGTTTTGAAATACCATGTACTCGTATAATAGAATTATCGGAATATATCTCTATTTTTATGCATATTTATGAACAAAAATTATGTGGACATTTTATGTTAGTGTATTTTTTACATTTATAGAGTTAAAATACTTAGTTTTATTACGTTTTTAGATAATTGTGGCTTCCAACGACCAAATACTACGCTGGCTGATGGAAAATGACCAAGACAGTGACCGTTTAACTGAAAGTGAAGAAGAAGATCCTACTAGGCTGAGACATCTATCTGAGGATTCTTCACACGATTCAGAAAGTGAACAAGGGCTGAAGTTGCAGATGAAGGTGCCAACCAAGATTCTGAAGATGATGACGTTCCTTTGTCCAGATTCGCCAGTTACCAGTCTCGAAATGGTACAGAATGGAATAAGTTTCCGCCTTGCACTACAAGAGCACGATCACACAACATTGTCGCTCGCCCACCAGCCCCAATAGGATTGGCAAGAGATGCTAAAAGTGCTGTTCAATCTTTTATACTTTTTTTTTATTCTGATATATTGAACATAATTGTCGAGTCGACAAATATTTATATAGATATAATAAAGAGCAAATTCCAAAGGGAGCGAGATGCAGCTAATACAAATATAGTAGAAATAAGAGCACTAATAGGTTTACAATTGATGATTGGCATTTGCCGCTCAGGGCGCAGAAATATTCAAGATATGTGGGATAATTCAAAAGGTTGTGGCATTGAAATGGCTTACACTACCATGTCCGAGAAAAGGTTTTCCCAGGAAGGGTCGTCCCCAGACTGATCGTTTAGCAGCTATTCGCTAAATTACAAACAAAATGGTCCAAAATTGTAGAAATTATTACACACCAAGTGAAAATCTTACAATAGATGAACAGCTAGTAGCTTTCAAGGGACGCTGCGGCTTTGTGATGTATATGCCCAATAAGCCGGCGAAATTTGGCATCAATATAATAATGGTCGTAGATGTAAAATATCCTTATGTCTACAATTTCGAAACTTATGTCGGCATGCAGCCAGAAGGACCTTTTAGGCAGACTAACAAGGTTCCTGATATTATTCATCGCATTTTGAATCCATTATATGGCTTGGATTGCAATGTCACAATGGATAACTCGTTTACCAGCATTCCTGTATGTAAAGAACTTTTAAGTCAAAAGATCAAAACAGTTGGCACATTAAAAAAAAAAACCAGATATACCAGAGTTGTTCAAAACAACACAAGGCACTTTGTGAGTCTACATTTGGCTTTCAATCTGATTGCACACTTGTCAGCTATGTACTTACAAAAATAAAGTAGGTTTGTTGCTCTCTACCCTCCACAATGATAAAAAAAGTAGATTCCGATAGCGGTGAAGCCAACAAGCCCGAAATCATTACATTTTACAATAAAACTAAGTGCGGGGTGGATATTTTAAATAAAATGTGTTTACAGTATGATGTGACACGCGCCACACGTAGATGGCCGGTTACATTATTCTATTATTTGCTTAATATGGCTGGTATAAATGGTCTTGTAATACATCAGATGAATAACCCTGAGAAGAAGGTCATTTCTTACAAGAAGTCGCATTCGAACTTGCAAGACCATTGATTGAGTACCGCATATCGCAGAAAAATATACCAAGGGGTATAAAATTGAAAGCAATATTGCTTCTTGGACTAACCGAGAACTCGACACAACTCAATATTTCTATTCGCACCGGTGTAGGACGATGTACATTTTGTACCAGAGCTCGAGACCGAAGCACTCGCAAACGATGCGAGAATTGCATGAAGCCAGTTTATACCGAACATCAGGTGCTGTTGTGCCCTGAATGGAAAGAGATGGATTAAGACATAGTTCTACATTTTGATAAATACTATCTAGTAGAAGATAAAGAAAAATATTTCTTCTTATGTAACATTTATTAATATAAAAAAAATACTGATTGATCTCAAGAAGTCCAAAAATTTGATTTTTTCAAATCATCAGATCACCACTTTGGTGAACACGGGACCACCATGGGATTATACCCTTTACATCAAATAAAAAATTTTGAAAATTGGCCTACAGACCATCATCAGAGAATCATCGTTGAACATACAAAAAAATATATATATATATATATATACAGCTGAATGCATAACCGCCTCCTTTTTTGGAAGTCGGCTTAAAATATTTAAAATCTGAAAGATCTAAGTTTGCCGAACATCTAAATAGACATCTAACCGACACAACTTTGACCCTGATAAAAATATAAAATATTTACATATATTACCAAAAAGCAGGAAGATGGACGCATTAGAAGCGCTTGAAATTAACAGACACAAAAAATGTGGGATCTTACTAAATGACCAGACATGCCTTTCGGGCTCCATATTATTGCAAGACATTTATTTTAATTAATATTTATAGGTTATACTATGTTCTTATGTTATGACTTTTTGACATTGGTATTAATTTTGGATGAATTTTTGACATAATTTATTAATTTTAATTTTGACATGTTTTAATTTCATATAATTTATTTGCCATTATTTATAATATCTTAGATTCTTATGTATTAAGGACATTTTAATTTAATTGAATCGTTGGTGATAGTAGTATTTTTAATTTTATATTCTGACATCCATTCTATATAATTATATAATTCTATGACATTACAAATACTAATATTAATTTGTGACATACAGTAGAAAATAGAATAAGTTGGTATAAACATTTAAATTACATTGCACAAAATTGTAAAAATTTCATGATGCTGGCAACCCTTTGTACACCTGATGATGACTTTGTCGAAACCGCTCGTGTAATATATTAAAATTAATGTAAAATACTTATTAAAGTGGAAATAGTGCAAGAAGTCCTGTGTGTTATTACTGTGAAACATGAATTTCCACCAAGAACCTACATTACAATCAATAACATGTGGCGGACCAATTAGCGCCACAATTCTGAATCGCGCTATCGAAGTTTTCTATAATCGGCACTATTATATACGACATCTGAAATTCATACAATTGGGCTTCGGCCTGACCGAGCATACCACCTCGCTCGGTCGGAGATCTCCCGGGAATTGGGGCTTCCCATCTTCCCCACATTGGTGACCCTCGACAGAACACGCCTTCTTCTGGACTGATGTCCAGAAGAAGGCGTGATGATGATATCATTATCCCCCACCCCTCCGCACCACGCCAGCCAGCTTCAGCCTCATCGGGTACCTCAACCACCAGCCTCAACGCACCGCGGCCTGGACGAACCCTCATCGGCTTCATCGGGCACTCTCACTACAACGACCGGTCAGCAAGCAGAGCACATCAGGAGGGGTATTATGAGGTCTTGTAGCAGTATTACTTTAACATTACTTTTAGATTTCGCGCAAATTAAAAATATCTTTTTGTCTATATAAATAGAGATCATGTTTGCTTATATGAAATTCAAAAGTAATGTTAAAGTAACACTGCTACTAGACCTCATAATACCCCTCCTGCACGTAGCATCGGCCCCGCACGGCAGCACTCCGACTCACTGGAGCCCGTGCAGCAGCAGCACAGTTCCGACTCACTGGGACTCTCTGGCACTGGCGACTCAAGCAAGACGAAGTCAGATTCGACCTCAGGTCTCCGGGGGGAGTGATGTGGCGGACCAATTAGCGCCACAATCAAGAATCGCGCTATCGAAGTTTTCTATAATCGGCACTATATAATATATACGACATCTGAAATTCATACAAGTGGGCTTCGGCCTGACCGAGCATACCATCTCGCTCGGTCGGAGATCTCCCTTTAAGGCATCCTCCGTCTATCCCACAAACATATTTAAAATCTGCTCAGATTTCCATGTAATTTAATATCCGAGTTAATAAATACAAAATAATATTATATGTATTTTATAGTCTTTAACCGACTTCCAAAAAAGGAGGCGTTTATACGTTCGGCTGTGTATATCTAGTCTTGCCATAAATACTAAAACAAAGAAAAAAAAATTCTATTGCAAATAACATTTATTACTTTTACAGGGTATTAGTTTAATACATAAATATAAAACAATTTAAAATATAAAAAGCTTATTCGAAGTGGTCTCCATTGGTTGCAATACAGTCCTTTAAACGTTGAGGCCAGTTATCAATAGAAGCACGCACTCATTCCATGGGAAAATAATTCTTCACTGCCAATCGTACGGATTGTTTTAAGGACTCCAAATTATCATGGCGTTTAGAGCAAGCCGTGTCAAATTGGGGGTTTTTGCCCATGCCCGATCGATTGCGCTTATCCGTTTTTCAATATCTCTAACGGTTACAAAGATAGACTTTTGCAATTACTAGGCTCATTACGCTCTATTCATTACTAATTACGTCATGCAGCGGTAGATAATGGACGGTGATAAGCGAAGGGTCATTAGTGGTTAAGTGAAAACAACAGTGGTATTGTAAGCGAGTCATTTTATTGGTAAAATAACACTCAAATAAACTACATAATTTCAAATCGTTGTGTAACGTATTTGCACCAAAATGTACCAGGAAATCATTAATACAGATACATTATACAGTATTCTCCACAAACCATGGTATAATCATTTTGTACTCTAGCTATATTATACGACTATATTCTACAATTCCTCTCTAGAAACTTTCGGTGATATCCTTGTGGAGACCGACCATATGAATCAAAGTATTGTCCAATACGTTGTTTATCAATATGTTTGGCAATCCAATGGGAACCTGGTTTATTATTAGTGTCCAAATTGCTCACGATACAACATGGAACTGGAACACGTATCCGGTAATCGATTTGCTGCGTAAACATTATATCACATGGAGGCATTTTAATACTTGAATGAAAACTATGGTTATATGCATATAATAAATCTTGTAAAATATTTATATATCTGTATGTATTTTTATGTGTAAAGCAGCGCTACATTTTTGACTTGAGTGTTCTTTGAAATGTTTCTACAATACTAGCCTTAATATCAGGATTATTTGTTGTATAATAATTAATATTTTTACTCTTAAAATATTGACGAACATCTTTGGAAACAAATTCAGTACCCTTATCAGACTGTATGTGAGTTGAAACTGTATGAGCTTTCTCAAAAATATTCTCAAAACATGTTTTGATTATTAAAGATACTCTCTCTCTCTAGTCTCGCATAAGCATACTTACTAAATATATCAGTAACACACAATAATTATATAGTTATAACCATCATTATATTTACAATATGTTCGCATGTCACTTAAATCTGCTTGCCACAGTTTATTCAGATCAGATACGATATATTTGTTTCGAGGAAACTTTTTGTAAACCGGTTTATAAAGTGTATACGTTTTTTGCGATTGCAACCGTTTCTTGACATCATTTTTATTCATTTTGCCTTCCATATCTTTTGCATGTTTGTCAATACTGCTGTAACCAGCAGGGTGTGATGCATCATAATAAATACTGTGAATTTCTAGTAGGGCTCTATTTTTCCCAATCAAATTTCTTTTTTTTTTCTAGTATACTTGTTTTCAGATGCAGGTGTAGAATATTCCTCGCCACCAGATATTTTTCACCAAAGATTTTTTTTCTTCAGATTCACCAAAATCTTTCAACTGAAGTTGGTTAATATACTCACTTTTCTTTGGATTACCAATATAAGTCAGTGGGACTTTTAGATTCTTCAAAGCTTTAGCAAATTTTTCCCATCCTATTGGATCACTTTTTTTCAATGGTCTTAATGAATCATTGACTAAATCTACAATATTGCTCCCATTTATTTTGTTATTATCCACTAGTACCGTACCATCATCGTTCCAGTGTACTTTGTTTTGATTTGTTAATAGGAAGTTTAATAATGACTCACCTTTATTAATGTAAGATTTAGGTATTAAACTTAATATTCGTTGTTTTGAGTATACAGATTTATTTTGAACCGTGTCGCTTTCTTTGTGTCTATCTTCTTCTTCATTCGATGTCTGATCAGCAATTGGATCTTTGTTGTTTGGGCCACTACTTTTATCATATTGTTCTTTTTTTAAAAGTGTTTCAGATAAATCCATATTTGAGGTTATTATTGGGAGTTGATAAGACTGACGATCTTCTCCAGTGAAGTGCCTTTTGTAATGTTTGTAAGTATAAAATCCAATTTTTTCTGTTGTCATCGTTACTTTTAATAATATTTTGCATTTCAGCATCTTATCGTGTTTTAGGATTTTCGTGAGTCTCGTTTCTTTCGTTTATTTTATCAGTCAAACTTGGTTCCACCAGTAACATTTTCTTAGCGTGTTCCATTTAAACAAGACCACTAACTAATCCACTTAATATTTCATATTAAGTGGACCTAAAATAATAGGTAAAAATGCGCCACCTTTTTGAACAATTATATTTTTTCTAACTTTGGTTGTAGTTTTACGAACAAGCTTTCGGAGTAATGTTATATATTTTTATTAAGATTTTTTTATTAAAATTTTTTTTTTTTTATCCTTTTCTTTTAATGGGACTTTGCCTTGTAGCACATTATGAATACACTCACATATACAATTTATTTCATCTTCATCACATGATTTTAATAAAGCTTTTTAATACTTTGGTTTAAAGTGTGCAATGCGACGAGCAGCTCTTTATGCGTCTTTAAGCTTCCCAGCATTATTTGTAAATGATAGAACTTTGTTGGTTCTTGTTGTATTTAAATCCTCTTTTCGGTACATAAACTGAACAGTTTTGTCAGTTGGGAATATATTTGTCTTAAAACGACACATGTCATTTGTATCTTGTTTGAAATCTATCATCAAATAACCATGTGCCTCTGTCGTTGCATCTTTGTAAGCTACTAGAACAAATTTAACATTATCAGGTGAGACTTGACAAGCTAAATATAGAATTTGTGTTTTATCACGGGAGTTCTTAAAATAAATTATATAGCTCGAATTTAAAGAAATATCTCTTTGACCTTTTCCTTGATGAAACAGATTTTGAGTAATATAAAATACGCTTAAATTTCTGTGGTGACTACCTTTTGTAAACATGTCTACAATGCGACCATCAGATTCTCTCATCAGATCATCTATTATGATCAAATTGGCTTCCTTACCATTGAACTTGCTTAAGTCAGGTAATCCTTGAAAGTAGATGACATTTTTCAAATTGTATGAAGGTTGCATCTCATCAAAACACCATGTTATTTGGGAAAAAGATGTGTTGCATATTTCTTTCACATTATTAATAAATTTCGTAACAAAATTTGATTTTCCACAACCACTAGGTCCTGCAACTACTGCAGTAAATGGATGAATAAAATGTTTCATTTTCCTTACGTTTGGATAAGGCGAGGTTCAAGAAAACAATAAGTTTTTTTTTTCTTCTAAAACTATTTTATTGGTTCTTAAACTAAACATAACAATAATTCAATATAGGTAAAAAAACAAAAGTAAATACATCTAAAACCATCTCAAGCATTGTACAAACTTACAATATACAAAATTTTGTTAACAATTAATAATTGATAATTAATAAAAAAATAAGACTAGTATTAATAATTAATAATTGAACTTATTGAATAAATTATCATTTATCCTAATTTATAATGATCCCAAACTAAAAAATTACCATTATTCATAAAAATTTTACCTTTATTCTCATCTTTAAAATAATCTATCTTTTTTTTTATTATTTTTGGATAACCAAATATATTATTATCTTTGTAATCAGATGTGTCAAAACGTGAATGTAAATCAGGTTTAATATCATTATAAAAATTTTCACAAAAAATTTGATATATCAAGCTATCGGTATCGGTATATAATAATTTTATTTTACCTGGAAACTTTATTAACATATAATTATAATGAAAATCGTACTTGAGTGTTTTAGAAATATCTAAAATACAGAAACCTAAATAAATAGGTTTATTTTGAATAACCTTAGTTTTACGTAATTGTATTGCAACTTAATTATTTGAAAAAATAGCTGAGCTATGAAACTCTGGTTTAGCAATTAAATCCCTCGCACCGAGGACTTTGCCTCGATATTCCCATTGACCTAATATTTTTATATTTACACGTTTTTCAACATTTTCCATTGTCTTTCCAAAAACTGAATTATTCATTAGTTTATAGAAATCCTTTTCAAAATCAGATTTAGCCAATTGACGCAACTTTGTATTTATGTCTATATATTGTTGTAACCACGTTTGTTTAAACTTTAAAATTCTATAAATTTTTATTAATTTTATGCGCATTTCAATGCATTGTCTTAAATTTCTGTAATGTATTATGTATTTAGTTTTATTGTAAAGGTTTGGCACTAATTTAATATCCTTAGTTACCAATACATATGTTTTCGGGACACAAAGGCAAATCGGAATGCATATCGTGTAGTTCAATGGGTTATTGTAAATCTACCTCTAATATTAGGTCTTTACCTATGAAATTTTTAAAATAAAATTAATTTGAAATTAGAATTCTTAGTCAAACAAAAATTATTTTTATTTGAAATGGCCAGTACTGCAAAACGGTAATTTCATAGGTAAAGAACTATTATAAACCCACATTCTGAGTCATCAGGAACATTATAGTCTGTATTCAAGCTTACCCATTCAAAACTCCCAAACGGAAGATATTGCGACATAGCCCACCCGTAAAGATTATTAGCATCAAAATATGTTAAAAAAGATGTTGGTTTATCTTTATTATATTCTTGCATGTATTTATTATTAGCTAAACTAAACTTTATCAACTAAACTTTACAGGAGTATCTTTTTCTTTGTGATATATCACAAATTTTAACCGAAACACAAATCCAAAAACGTTTACACTAATATCGTTCAATCTTTCAATTTTTGATATATCACACATTTTAACCGGAAAAGATACTCCTGTAAAGTTTTGTTTACTTGAGTGTACCATGTAAGATGAAACTCTATCCGAATTTTTGGTAACTGGGTATACGAGTAATACTGAAAGCAAAGCCCATTTAAAACACAAACTATCATTATTCTTTACATTAATTACCGCTTTTTTAAGTTTAATGTCTCCAGGTAATTCAATATATGATTTCCCGCGTAACGGATCAAATTTATTTACATTCATATCTAAACTATTAATTTTTTTAAGACTCCAACCGCAATCTTTTTTTTCAAAAGAACTAATTTTGGTTACAAATGTGTCACAAAGAGATGCAAAGAAAATATTAAAGTCATCACCTTGCATTATTATATGTATAATTAAAAGTTTAGAACTCAAATGTGTTAGAAATATTTTTTGTTTCTTGAACAAAATCTGCATGCAACACAAAATTTACTTTAAAAATTGTCAGTGATCGAATCAATTCTTCAAATAATGTTATTATTTCACCTTTGATAGACTCCATAAATATTTCGGATGTCTCGAATGTTTTTAATTCGTCACATTTACTGTTGATTTTATATGACATTATTCTATTACCAAAAATTGATTCAACGACTCTTACATTTTCTAAAATACTATGCGATTTTGTAACATTACTTTTATGAAGATTACTTTTTAAATGGTTTGCAAAATACCTTTTACGAACTAATATTTGACAAAAAAAACAGTTCATCATTTCATCACTCACACTGATAGATCCGGTTGACGATGTAGATGCTCCATCTTGATATCTTGCTCTTTTTGCGCTAGTAGCGTTTTCCTGATGCATTCTTCTACTTAATTCTCCTCCGGTCTGAAGAGTAGACTCACTGGAAAGACAAAATATTTTTTTATAAGTTTGGAGTGAACTCTATTAATGTAGTAAATATTATTTTAAAGTAACATATTACAATAACACTTACTTGATACTTGTTTCAACCTTTTCACGTAAGTTGTAGAGATCTTCGTTGAAAGCATCGTCATACACAATAGATATCTCCACTTTTTCACAAATTTTGCATAGTTTGTCTTCAAAGTCACTCTTATTTTCTGTGTCAATAGACGTGCAAAAGAAAGTACTGACTTCACTGTTATCTATTGTTGATTTAGAAAAGGGTAACAACCAGTTACAATGTGAAAATTCGAATGATATCCTTCACACTTTAACGCAGGCTTAAATATAAGTAGAGCAGGTACTTAGCTACATTATTAAAAAAAATAAGTTTAAAAAACTATAACCCAACTACGTAAAAAAAGGGGTCTAAAAAGGCCGAAACAAGAAAATAATTCAAATAAAAATCCAGAAATGCATAGTTACAAAAATGGTCAAGGTAATAATAGTTATTTATTTCTCTCACAATCACTTAGCACATACAGAAAAGTACAACACAAGGTAAGTGGTAGAGCCGTGGTCGCACACACAAATGGCGTCATCTAAGCGTCAGTTCACACCGAGATGCGTGACGTCTAGGTGTAAACTGAAACTGCGTATATCGTCATGGACACATGCATACCCGAATATAGTTACAGACGGCTGCGTTTTGACATCGACTGTTCCGAACAGTAGGTGCGACCACGGCTCTACCTTGACCATTTTTGTAACTATGTATTTCAGGATTTCTATTTGAATTATTTTCTTGTTTCGGCCTTTTTAGACCCCTATTTTTTACGTAGTCAGGTTATAATTTTTAAAACTTATTTTTTTATTTAATATTTTTCCGTTTCAATCTATTTTTTTACAAATTATCCACAAGCGGGCAAATTTTTTTACATAAATATTTATAGGTAATAAAGTAACTGAAAAACTGAAATTAAAATGAACTAACCATAGCATACACAGTAAATGACTTGATTCGAACTCGAAGGACGATTTATAAAATATAATTATTTATAATTTATATTCAATAAACGCAATTACAACATTCAACATTAATTCATTTCTCCAATGCAATTATATCACTTATTCACTTTTAATCGTATTTTGATCTTATACAATAATTGTAGTGGAATATATCATAAACTTCTAAACACAACGATACCGCGATTCAGAAAAATTTAAGACTCGTATAGTGACATCTATCGAACGAGTGAGTAATAAAAGTGCTAGTAATTGATGACATCTTCATCTTCTTATTAAAATCAAATTTTACTCAAATTAAATATCTCAATTTTTATAATATGAGTTGCATGTAAGTTATCGTCAGCATTGGTTGAAATAAAAATATTTCCATCTTTGTGAGCTCGCGACACCGTTGATGATATCTTTTTTGTCTGCTTACACTTTTTTATTTCAAAAAGTGTGTCTAGGTTGTCTTCCGGTCTAACTTTTTTCAATGTTTTTGGTAGTTTGTGCGTTTTGTTATCTTGGCTTTCTTGGTCGTTAGAAAACGAATAATAATAATGTTTACAAGTATTTTCTTCGGTGTTAAATGAAGCCTGCAACAACAATAACAAATGCTTAGTATACGTCCTAATATAATAAATGTGAAAGCTTGTGAAGATGGATGGATGGATGTTTGTTACTCTTTCACACAAAACCTACTTAACAGATTTGGATGAAATTCGGTATAGGTAGTAGCTTAAGCACTGGATTAAAACATACAATACTTTTTACTCCGAAAAAAGTACAGTGCCCCCGTGGGATACTGTATTTACGCGAGTGGAGCCGCGGGCAAGTATATTAATAAGTCTTATACTTTACTAAACAAAGAAAATAATATTATAACACTCACCTCCATAGCAGTTGTAAAGCACTTGTCACACAAACTTGCACAGAAATAATAACTTCACCACACGATGGCCGACTGTGTCAATACTTAAAACTTTCGGCCATTATATACAAAACTTGTGGAATGCTAATTGCATTTCAACACAACTGTTATCGTTGGGTTAGTGGAGGCACACATTCCGTCCCTAACTATCGCTAGAAATTATTTCGTCAACAATTACATTCCATTGATAACGCATTAGTACCTGTTGAGCAAGTAAGAACTTGCACATCGAAAATTTTAATATAAGAAAAGAGTTGGCTAGCGAAAGCAGAGAGATAGAAATGATTGAACATCTTCATAGTGATATATTCAACCAGGAAAAGTTTTTAATTTGTTCGATTTTATTTTGACGATTTATATTGACGGACAAGAAATTCCTTCAAAAGCTTTACAACCATCTTTTGATAATAATATTTTTACCACAACCTATCACACATTATTCTCAGGAACAGGAATACATTTTCTTAACGAAGGTAATGGGATATCTCACGATAAGTATTCGAAAGGTTATTGTTTGCTAGCATTTGATCTCACACCTGATTTGTCAGCCAATTCATCTAGTCATTGGAATCTAATTAGACATGGTAGTGTTAGATTAGAAGTTCGCTTTGAATCTGCTCTGACTCAAACGATCAATTACGTGGTTTATGCAGAATTCGATAATGTTATAGAAATAGGTAAAAATCGCAATATTTCAGTAGACTATAGTAGTTAAGTATATTATTCATAGACTTTTGTTTGTATATCTTATATGTGTATTGAATAAAAAAATAACTACAAAAAACGTTTATTTTTTCTCCCTCATATAATATGATGATATTGATATAAACCTTAAATATCATGATTTATATCAAGTTTGGTTAAGATGGTGCGCATTAATACTCAATCGCTAGGGCAGATAAGATCCCCATACCTAAACAGTATTCATGGATACTTTAGACATACATAAATGTTTGAAGAAAATTGATGCAAACATTGAAAATAATGTTACGCAGCAAACCGATTACCGATACGTGTTCCAGTTCCATGCTATATCGTGAGCAATTTGGACACTGATAATAAATCAGGTTCCCATTGGATTGCTATACATATTGATAAACAACGTATTGGACAATACTTTGATTCATATGGTCGGTCTTCACAAGGATATCACCGAAAATTTCTAGAGAGAAATTGTAGAATATGGTCATATAATATATTATACTAGCTATAGCTAGAGTACAAAATGATTATACCATGGTTTGTAGAGAATTGTATATAATGTATCTGTATTATATTTATAACAATAAGTCACTGAATTATTTCCTGGTACATTTTGGTGCAAATACGTCACACAACGATTTGAAATTATGTAGTTTATTTGAGTGTTATTTTACCAATAAAATGACTCACTTACAATACCATTGTTGTTTCACTTAACCACTAATGACCCTTCGCTTATCAACGTCCATTATCTACCGCTGCATGACGTAATTAGTAATGAATAGAGCCTAATGAGCCTAGTAATTGCAAAAGTCTATCTTTGTAACCGTTAGGGATATTGAAAAACGGATAAGCGCAATAGATCAGGCATGGGCAAAAACCCCCAATTTGACACCAACCTCTTTTTTTTTTTGGCACAAACCCAGGTTTTCACCGGGACCGGGTTTTGACCCGGCGCCGAGTCTTGCTGGAAGGACCATTCTTGGTTATTTGTGTTGTTAAGGGGCTTCACTACCTTCTCTAGAATAGTATCTTGATACACTTGTGCCGATGTTTTGATACCTTTTTCACAAAAGTATGGCTCAGTCACTCCTTCATAACTAATACCCCACCAAACCATCACTGAAGTCGGATTGTGCCTACGTTGCACTCTGTCGACTAATTGGGAAGCTTCCTTAGAGCTTTGAGCATAAATACGGTCATTTTGTTTGTTAAAATGTTGCTCAATTGTAAAAATTATCTCATCCGTAAACAAATTTTTTCTGTGACCTCCCTTTGTGTACCGCTTCAGTAGTAGTTTCGAATTTACCACCCAATTCTTTTTGAAATTATCAGTTCAGAAATAACCAGTATGTCTCTTATAGGCTGCAAGTCCTAAGTCATCTTTTAATTACAATACGCGACATGGTTCTAGTTGCTAGCTTCATCTCCCGAGATAAAATCTTTTGCTTTCGGACAGGATTTCTTCGAATTCTTTCCCTTACTGCTTTGACCACCTTAGCCTTATGTAATGCAATTACAGCGATTCGGTTCTCTTTATCACCCCACTCCATTTTAATATCGCAAAATATTGTGCAATATATTGGCGCCAAAATGAGAAAACACAATGAACAATCATCTAAAAATGACAGATTACAAATTCAAATCTAATATATTTAATATAAACTGTTACAATTAAAAATAAATAAAAAATATTTATTTTTAATTGTGACAGTATTTATGGTCAGACTAAGTATATATATACAGCCGAACGTATAACCGACTCATTATATATATATATATATATATAATTATATACCAGCCCGAACAACATCCTGATAAAACAATACCGACTTCAACACTAACACAAAACACTACCTACAGGCTACAGAGTGTATGGTCAATAAATTCTTAGTATCATTTCATTCAATAATTCCACTGCGCCTGAGCATGATTTGTGCCGAATATATTTGACATTGACAGATTTAAAATGTTCATAACCTATTAGAAGCTTGAACGAAAAGAATGAATGAGGAATCTTTTATTCCGTCCAATTTTATCATAGAAACTTTATTACACTTGTGTACAAAAAAATCGGCTCACCCCGTCAAAGAATACGCTTAAATTCCGTAGGAATCTGACTGTAACTTAATAAGTAGATACTAAATCGATTCAAATATTATTTTTTGCGAAGTGTTGGTACTGTGTTGCCATTTGGACATTCAAATTAGCCAAGTCGAATCAAAGTTTAAAAACAATATTTCGTACCTACTACAACTGAGGAAACTTTATTCTGTTGACGAAAATAATTAAACTACTGAAGGAAATTGAAATTTTAACAAGGAAAATCGTCAGACCGAACGCCTTCATGACTTAGCATTTTGTACAGAACTACAATTGTATTATGTCTACTACATCACACGATAACGTTTTTATCTAAAGTACACACAAACTTGCGTATCTTTATTAGATCCTTATATATGAAATTGGCGTTTTGTCGTACTGGCCACTTTGATCTCAAATATATCTTCTTTGGTTAGGAATTCCAATTTCAAATTTATACCGCTATTTACTCATGCATTTGTGTTTCGAAAACCGTAATTCATTTGTTTTTTTATTTGCGTCACTCTGTTTACAAAATGGAAAACTTGAAATATCGTATTATTTTCAAGTACGAGTTCCACCGTGGCAACAGTGCTGCAGAAACGGCTCGAAGCATTAATGATGTTTATGGGGGCGGTGTCGCAAAAGAAAACACAGAGCGTTTTTGGTTCCAACGAAGCGGATAAAATTCAACTTCGATGGGGCAGTCCAAAGGGACATGTCACTTAGCGATGACTTATGTCAAATCCCATACATTTTGTTTTCGAACTTCGGCGTCGAAATTACCGAATGCGTCTTGACTAAATGCCCTGGTTACAGAGTACATAATTCACAGCATTCTCATATTTAAAGCTTTTTTGCTAAGTGCCTATACGAAAGGTAATACAAATGACTGGATCACTATTTTTATATTGTTATGATATTTGGCAGGGTCGACTTACATGCGCCAGTCCGTCAGCCGCCAGATAATTTTTCCTCTAATTCCATTATTTTGCCTCGCAAAAGTGATCTCAATAACTTATACGTAAAGTTCGAATTCCAATGTCGTGATAAATATAAACAAATTATATAATATTAGGTCATTACATATGAAATTGGCGTTTTGTAAAGGAGGAACATAAAGTCGATTTTTTTAAAACATAATATATTTATTTAATCAAAGTATATACCATTCCTATCTATGCACTTTTGCCATCTCATAGGTAGTTCTTTGATTCCTTTACTTAAAAAAATATTCGGACAGGAATCAATAAAACCTTTGAAGGCGCTTTGGACTGCCCCATCGAAGTTGAATTTTTTCCCTTGCAAGATGTTATCCAAATTTCGAAAAAAAAGGTAATCTGTTGGAGCAAGGTCCGGATCTGTTGTACGGTGGATGTCTTAGACATTCCAATTGAAGCTCCTCTAACTTGGTAGCCGTCTGTTGTGTAGTGTGTGGTCTAGCGTTGTCCTGATGCAGCAGTGGCCTAGAGCGAATGCGGTCATTCGCTCTAGGCCACTGCTGCTTTTTATTTCCTCGGTTGTTTAGCAGCTAGCTTTTCCATCATGATTTGCAATTGCTGGTAATAAACATCTGCCGTAATCGTCTGGCCAGATTTAAGAAAACTGTTGTGAACGACACCGGCACTAGTCCACCAAACACTCACAAGTAACTTTTTTTGAGTCAATTTTCGCTTGGGCAGGCTTTGGCTGGTTTGCTAGGGTTCAGCGATTGCGATGAAAATTTTCGATTATTGTACAGAATCCAGTTTTCATCACAGGTAATGATTCGATTTAAAATCCCTTCATTATTGTGCCGGTTGAGTAATGTAACGCAGCAGTCAACACGCGTTTGTCGGTTTGCTGCACTCAATTCATGAGGTACCCACCTTTCAAGCTTTTTCACCTTCCCAATTTCCTTCAAGTGGATTAAAACAGTTTTATCACTGCAGCTAACTCGGACGTGGTTTGCGATGGGTCCGCTTCCACAATAGAATTCAATTCTTCATTATCAACTTTGGTCTCCGGCCGTCCACGAGGCTTGTTCTGCAGGTCGAAATTTCCAGAACGAAAACGTTGGAACCAAAAACGCACTGTGTTTTCTTTTGCGACTCCGTCCCCATACACATCAATAATACTTCGAGCTTTTTCTGCAGCAACTGGTGCCACGGTGGAACTCGTACTTGAAAATAATACGATATTTCAAGTTTTCCATTTTGTAAACAGAGTGACGCAAAGAAAAAACCAAAAGAGGAAAAAACAAATGAATTACGGTTTTCGAAACACAAATGCATGATTATTTGTAAATAGATTTGAGATTTGAGAGAATTGAGATTAAAGTGGCCAGTACGACAAAACGCCAATTTCATATGTAAGGATCTAATAAAGATACGCAAGTTTGTGTGTACTTTAGATAAAAACGTTATCGTGTGATGTAGTAGACATAATACAATTGTAGTTCTGTACAAAATGCTAAGTCATGAAGGCGTTCGGTCTGACGATTTTCCTTGTAAAATTTTCAATTTCCTTCAGTAGTTTAATTATTTTCGTCAACAGAATAAAGTTTCCTCAGTTTTAGTAGGTACGAAATAATGTTTTTAAACTTTGATTCGACTTGGCTAATTTGAATGTCCAAATGGCTACACAGTACCTACTACACTTCGCAAAAAATTATATTTGAATCGATTTAGTATCTACTTATTAAGTTACAGTCAGATTCCTACGGAATTTAAGCGTATTCTTTGACGGGGTGAGCCGATTTTTTTGTACACAAGTGTAATAACGTTTGTATGATAAAATTGGACGGATTAAAATATTCCCCATTCATTCTTTTCGTTCAAGCTTCAAATAGGTTATGTGAATATTTTAAATCTGTCAATGTCAAATATATTCGGCACAAATCATGCGCAGCCGCAGCGGAATTATTGAATGAAATGATGCTAAGAATTTATTGACCATACACTCTGTTAACCTGTAGGTAGTTCCCAGGTGCGATTTGATTAAAATCGGGACAGAAGCCAGAAGAAATCGGGATTTGAGTCTATAAATCGGGACTGTCAAAAAAAATGTACCTATCCTCTTTTAACTAAAAACGGAACGTATATAAAATATTATTTTTCTGATCGTTAGGTAGCTAGCTCCTAGCGTGTAAAATATATTTTAGTTAAATGCGAGCGAGCAGTGCGAGCGTGCATGACCGCGGAAAATAGTCTTTCTGTAACTGTCGCATTGGCTATTTTGATTATTATGATTTATCTGAAAATTTAGCGTCCCGATCAGGTGCAAATCAGGACGCGCCCTCAGACCTCTTAAAATCGGGACGTCCCGCGCAAATGGGAACACCTAGCAATCAACAACGTCGAACAACCGTGTATGCATCTTTTTATTTATTTTATTCGTTTATTCATAAAAAGAAACATATACAATTCAAGTTTTATCTCGCCAAACGAGTGTTTAACGGCGAGATTCGCTCATCTAATATAATATTTGTTGTATAATATTATGAGTACTTAAGTCTTTAGTACAAACCATAAAATAATAAAAAACAAAACTAAGTTATTAACTTCAAAGAAATGTACAGTTTATAAAGAAAAGTAATTAAACTCATAATTTTAATTTCACAATGCAGCCCTTAACTTTTTCTTTATCATTCCTGTTGTCATTTTTTCTGTGTGTCTTAATATAATATGTAACTTATTAAATATTTTAGGTACTAAGTATTTATTCGTACTCTCTCCATAGTAGTTTTTTATTTTAGGTTTAAGCAGTCTTTGCTCTCTTACCCTTCTAGTATTATATTTATTATCTACTGTCACTTTAAATTCGTTACTATAGTAATACTGTAATCCTATTAAGTACTCCACTTTTTTATCTATCGCCAAAATATTGCACATTTTAAATAATTTCTCATATTCTGTATTACATTCGTACTTTACTTTCTACTTGCTAAATATTTCAATAGTCGTATTTGTAAATTTTTGACACTATGTAAATATGTTACAAATGATCGTCCATAAACAATTAGCCCATAGCTTATCAGCGAGTCTGCTAGTGCATAATACACCATTTTTAATGTATCCACATTTAGTATCCTCTTTAGCTGATAAAACTTACCTAGAACTGATCTCAATCATACATATAAATCACATACCTCTTTTATATGTAAAATCCAGTTAAAGCTTTTGTCAAGTTTAAGACCAAGATATTTTAAGTTATCTACATAGCAGAGCGTAAAACAGCTACAGTTAGGTTGGTTCATGTGTAGACATTCATACGTGTGGCCAGTTATTTTAATATCAATTACATTAACATTTTTTGCTTTATGATTGTGTGGCGAGTGCAGATGCATACACTGCGTTTTTTTTTAGGTTTATAATAATTCCATTATCGTGTGCCCAATTCGTAATATTCTCAAAATTGTCCTGCATATACTCCTGTACCTGTGATATATTTTGAGGCGTACACAACGCACATATCGTCTGGATACATAAATACCTTACACTTCCTGATCACATTTGACACACCATTCACATGCATAATGTACCAGACCGGGCCATACACTGACCCGGTCGGTACACCCAGACTCACATCCGCGTCATCACCAACCACACCAATGATAGATATCATCGTTCGTATTTTTCTATCAGTTAAATAATTTCTAAACCACATACCAGTCGCCCCACGTATCTCAGGGGACTTTTGCCGGCATGATAGTTCTTTGTGGTAATTCGAATCATTATAGCGTAAAAAATACACACCAACACACATCCATCCATCCACAAACATATTCAATAATATTAATAGGATTATATATATATATATATATATATATATATATATATATATATATATATATATATATATATATATATATATAGATAGGAATTGCGTCCACTGTTAAAGAGTTCATCACTCATGTAATATAAATTATTACGATTGGTAACAATGAACAAAATGATACTAAGCATTTTGATTGCCGAAGGAGAAAGCCGCATGAAACATTCCAATTGACCTTATTACTACAAATTGGAGCTGCGTCAGCTACTGGCTAAACAAAATATGTGTATAGTCAACAGTACTAACGACAAATAAATTTGTAAATAAGTGTGTACACTTCTCAGAACAAAGTTACTTGTTTTGAGAAGTGTAGACACCGAGGAAGCAATATCTTTATTAGGTGCTTAACCATAAAACATTACATTTTTAAAGAGATGTTAAGTAGCAGGTAGCTAAGCATTGACGTTAGTGATTGCTAACAAAGACGACAATGGCGCGAGCATATTATGGCGGTCTTAAATCGCATCAAGACTCTAGACTCAGAACCCTATTAACTTTTACTTTTATTGAATTATAAATAAATATTCTTGATATCATAAACTGATTTTTGGATTTTGGACCAATCAAAACGGGTTTGATGTTGGTTTAACGTTTATGAGAATACCATTTTGAAGTTTTAACATATCGGGGCTGGATCGTAACTGTATTATTGTAGGATTTAATTAGCAGAATCGACCTTCTGGTCTCAGACCATACAAGCTCCATAAACATGCATGAACGTTAAATATACAGTTATATTACTGTTATATATACAGTAAATATACAGTTAAATATATATATAAAATATACGTATACAGTGTAGTGTAGGGAGTAGGTTCAACTCTTCCATGAGCCGAAGTAAGCATTAATGGGAATATGCTTTTTTTTATTGGCTTTTCGAAATGTAGGTACATAATACGTTAGGAAATATTGTCGTTACAATGGCATATCTACGATCAACCGTAAACAAAATACGGTCATCACGAAATTGAGACAGTGGGAGAGCATTAAAATACCTCTACACAAAAAAAATACACAAGTGATAGCAGTTGAAAATATATGAAGATAAATACAAAATTGGTTTTATTATCTCAAATACTGCGTTTATGTATATCGCTTTTTAAGAAAAAAGCTCGCAAATAACATTTGAATTTGAACACTAATTCAATCATAGCAAAAAATGAATTTTTTTTTCAGTCCTGTAACTTTTTAATTTAGCGACTCATTAAAATATTACAATTTTGATTATTTAAAACAAACACATGTTCCTTATTGACTCCAAACAAATCACCGCAAATCGGGGAAGTCGCACAATAGACAATTGAAGCTTATTCTGAAGGCAAAACAAATGACCCAACATGACATAATAACAGTTGTACCACTTATTCTGTGTTGTACTAAGACAAGTAACATAGAATTAAGATCAGTAATATCAAGGTGGGAAACCTATTCAGCTTTGAAATATTTACTTTTTTATTATTTTTACCTTTTGATAGTTTATTTTTATTATTAACACTTTTGTTGCTCGCGAATTTATAACTGGTAAGTACATCGTTTACTCTGAATAAAAGCTTTGAATGTATTACTAATAAAAATCGTATGTTCGATTGATATTTGAATGTGTCCGGCACAATGATAATATAATAAAGCACTACTAAGCTATATTGTAAACTCACAATCCTATTACCAAAAATGCCAAAATGCAGACAAAATAAAATGATATTTACCAGTTCTTTCTAAAACGTCTTCGAAGGGAGTGGGAACGTTCTTGGCAAGCGCCGCCATGACGTGCTGATTCGGACTGAAGCGCGGCCGCAGCTGACACTGAAACTATTTCAAAGTCACTACGTAGCGCGTAGCCGGGGTAGAGTCGGCAGGGAAATTATATTACACAAAAACATTTCATGACACAAAAATTTATTGGCAGAAATGGCGAGATGGAAAAGTTTTATGCCATGCTCGGTAGGCATACGACTGTGATTTAATTAAGTTTCACAGTTATGATACGAAAATTGTCGTGTCGAGATTAAGTAGAATGTTTTAGGAAAGAAAATGCTCCCAAAATATTTATAGGTCAATATTATTTAATATTATGAAAGTCTGTCCATCTAAATTATTATTTCAGTTTGTTAAACAAAACTTGATATTTTTATATTTTTAATTACTGTTTTAAGCTAAGAACTCATGAAGCGGTTTTTTGCCGTGCCCGCTGCGATCGGGGAACTGCGGTTTTATTACTAAACTCACGAGGCCGGTTACGCAGCCGTCGCGGTAGAGATTATCGCCCGCAAATATGGCGGGCGTCGATCGCAGGACGCGCGGTTGCAAAAAGGCAAATATCTACAATAGAATTTTTGAATTTGAACACAGAGCGCGCGGACGCAACCCGCCGAGTCAGGGGGTGACCGCGGCCCGCGCGATTCTGCTAGTTGCCCGCCGGTGCAGCGGGACCCGTGAACAACCACGCACACCGCATCGCACGGGCATAAAACGCGTCGTGAGATGTGCCATATTTTTGACGTGATAACGTCTTATAATTCGATGGAGCCGGCTGCACGCACGAAAAACATGACTCAATCCGTTACCAGCGTTACCTTGCTAAATATGATGCATGCGGCGTTACCTCAGCTGGCCGCGCCTTAGGTATGTGAGCGGTGGGACGGAGAGGCGGGGGCGCTTGATGTTATTACTCAGTTCGGCGCCGGACTTCGCGGCGGCAACACGCGTTGACAGTTCGGGCTAGTTTAGACAAAACGCACAAGAGATTGCAATAGCAAGATGAGTCCGCCGATAAAAAGACAATCTAAGGAATTAAATTAATATTTAAAGTGCATACGTTTTTTAAAAAAACGGAAAGCCGATGTCAATAGTTTAGAATATAAACCTGATGCGTCTTTAATTTATTATTTTCAATAATTGAATAATTATTGTTCACGATATCTCGAGAGTGGTCGTCACTGACTAATCTCATGTGCGTTGCGAGCAGCAAGCAACCCGCCCCCTCACCCCTGTCCCTACCTAAGGCGCGGCCAATTAGTTCCGCGCGCACTATAAACATGACGTTGTCACGTTCAACTATCGTCAGTAAACCGACTTTACAGACAAACGATTTTTTACATACATATTTCTTTCTACAGAAGCTACGGCCACGCAATCGCGGCGGCCGCGGGTGAAAACCGCTTTGTGAGTTCTTGGCCTAAGCTTAGTAAGTTGGCGCAGTTAACAAAAGTATCCAATACCAATGAAGCAATTTTTAACTGAAAGTAATAAACTGCGAAAACTTAAATTCGAATTCAACTTTCTTATAATTGTGAATTTTAAATTAATTTAATAATTATTTTTGTGTCATGAAATGTTTGTGTAATGGACATAAAGTAGATGTTGTATGTACCATCGACAAAGTTCCTGCTCGGACAGCTCCTAAACATTTTCCTTTGCAAGAGGACGCCTCAAAATATTTTAACACAAATGAAGTAACCGCAACGACTGCAAACGTGGTTGAACTACGTATTTACACGTGAGTATGTGTGCGTGCGCAACATTCAACGGAGCTGTTGAGAGATTTTTATCGTTTGCATGGTCGAGAGGCCACTTGTTTGATAGTACCTACATAACTTGATAAATTATTTTCTTGCTGACTGTAGGAAATATCGACGCGCTTTTACACAATGCTCGCGACTTTGTTTGACTAGTGAGTTTCCATTCATTGAGATTAAACAGATGAACTTATTATTGATAAATTAATTAATAACAACAGATCAAATAATTAAATTTTAAGCGGATGTGTTTTAAAACTTCTTAATTTCAAATAAAAGTGATAATTTTAATACTTTTATTAAAAAAAACCATCCATTTATTATATACTAGCTGTTGCTCGCGGCTCCGCCCGCGTAAGTATAGTATCCCTCGGGAACACTACTTTTTCGGGATAAAAAGTAGCCTATGTTTTAATTCAGAGTCTAAACTACTACCATACCGAATTTCATCGAAATCCGTTCAGTAGTTTCGTTTATACGTGAAACTGTTAATAGCCTCCGTGGTCCAGTGGTTTAGAGCTTGGCTCTCGACTCGGAGGTCATGGATTTGATTTCCGCATTGGAACAACAAAAAATTTTGTTTCCAAGTTTGGTTAGGACAATGCAGGCTGATCACCCGATTGTCTGACAAGAAAGATGATCCAAGCGTCGGATGGGCATATGAAAAGTCGGACCTGCGCCTGATATCTTACCAGTCGTGTCGGTGTGCACTGCGCACACACTTGGGTACTATAAAATAACTCCTGCGTAGCTGGCCTGGTGTCAATTAAACCGGCCACCGTCACCGATACGTGAAGCAAAAACTTTCAGTAGGTATATTTGTTTGGCAACATTTCGGTCGTTTATAAACGGAAGCTTTTGCAGCGAACTCCTCTGGTGTTGCGGTAGTCCGTGGGCAGTGGAAATGTTTACCTAACTGTCTGCTCGTTTCACATAATATGCTATAAAATCATACACGTCTATCCAGACTCCAGAGACAGAAAACGTTTTCTCTTGTTTTATTTTCTTTATTGGGAAAAACCAACAGTGATCACGCAAATACAAAATCTTAAAAACTAGTATAAAGATCAGACGGGCTAAAGAAACACTATGTACCACTTAAATTAAATAATTTTATTAAACTTTTTTAAACACTTGTGTTCTGTTCGCTAGTTGGAATCCGAATCTCGCCTCTCCCGCCTTCCCGGCATTACCACTAGTCTTCCCACCAAAACCAAAAATATTATCAATTCGGAAACGGATATAATATCGTACAAAATAAATTCATAATAAGTACTTCCGGTTTCATTTTAAGAAAATAAAGGAGATACGAATAATAAACCGGAAGATAAATCAAGACCAATTCCATAATAGTAAATATAGCTAATTTTACAACATTTCATGTATCAATAATAATGACGATATATTTTGATATGATTTACTAAATCTAACACTAGTATTCAGTTAAATATTAATAATTAACTAGAGACCGCCCTGTGGTCGAAATTTGAACTTACTACTTTATTATAACACACATTCATATTTAAAAAATTTTAGATTGAGTTTTAGGGTTCTTTTGCCTCTTAGATATGTAATAAAAATGTGTAAATTTTGTTTATGCTATTTACAGTGCCCGCCCAGTGCCTATGGGCGGCAAATGTCTTGTAGTTTTTTACAATTGTCCTAGTTGAAATTTGTACCAAATAGCTTTTTGAAAGTATGTAATTCTTTAAATAAAAACAACACCGCAAAATATATTAGTGATAATATTATATTTTGTGCGTTGAAAACGAGCGAGTGGAGCAAGCGAGCAAAAATTTCGCGGGATAAAATTGGATATATCAATATTCTTTCAATTGTACTGGTTTAATTTGTAACAAATACCTATCGGAAAGTTCTACAAGGTAACAAATATCTATTCTTTGAAATAATCAACAGCGCAAAATAGACCATGGACTACTAAATATTAGAAATAACATTATTATGTCTTGTACGTTGAAAGCGCGCGAGCGGAGCGTGCGAGAAAAAATGTCTCTAGTTTTGCTGGTTTCTATAAGATTAAGATTCAGTGGAGAAATCCCTATGGACCAAAACAAATTACACACAGTAACACACTATTAAAGTCTACAGACTACGATCTTCAATATCAAAAGAACCCACCGCTTCCCGCCGTTCTCATCTAAAAATGATTGAATTGAAATTGTATTTTATAATATTGAAACGCTTTTAGAATATTTTGCAACGTATTATACCGCAAAAGCATAGTTTAGAGAACGTTTAGGACCTATTTTTTGTATTCAGACGTTAGAGTGTAAAGAATACTGTGTAGTCTAAGAGCCCGTGAACCCCAGACATTCGATATTTTATAAAAGCTGAAAGTTTGTCAGCGCCTGCTCCCAACAAAGGTAAGAACGATGGACCATTAAGAAGTTTGGGTTACAGTGGCTTTGGCAGGTAAACGGTATAAAGGTGTGTAAAATATCGATCTAATTACATCAAATAATAAAGTGCGACTTTTTGGTATTTACTTCAGAATATTATTAAAAACCACGTTACTCATTTCCAGACACTTAACATCGTGGCAACCCCTTGCCAGACACCCTTAATGTTCATGAAATTATAATTTTACTTACGTTATTATATAAAAGCTGATGTTTATATATAATACTTGGGTAATACGAAAATGATGTTTCCTCATTAGCCAGACATTTTTCATAGCTCCAACCCCTTGCCAGACAAGCATGTAGGGTAGCTGTAGGACGAGCGCGAGGCAGTATTTATATGGGTGGGTACGAGTGAGATGGCGAGTTAAGTCTACCGCGATCCCTCACTGCGCAGTTGTTATTTCTAATGCACAAGTATTGTTTAGTGCTCAGCACAGAGTATATATACTGAAATAGAGACGAAACTTGAGCCCGGATCGTCCTGTCTCCTATAGTGCGCGCTCTGTCTCAGTGTTCCCGCCTAGGCGCGGACCCCGCCTATAGTGCAGTGCCTACAAACTCCTGATAGCGATCATCAATTCACACCTTATTTATTAGAATAAGGTGTGGATTTGCGCCTTGCTGGGGAGAATAACACCCTTCCTCCCCCCCCCCCCCCCCCCCCTTCCCAGGTCGGTTGTGTCCGTGGTCGGCAAAAGCGGCGTGTGCGGGAGTGGACTCATACACGCTTCCTGGTCCCCGGACCAGGACCCCACACGTCGCCGGAGCTGACCGGAGGTCTTGGCCGTCCAAAAAAGTAAATATTTTTATAATTTATATTTAAGAAGCGATTTCAATGGATGGTTTACAAGAATTGTTATTTTGTTTTAACATTTATAACTATATAAATGTTAAAAACAAAATAACAATTATTTTGTCCATTTTCACACAAAAAATTATGCAAAACAAATAATAATTTTAGTTTATTATTATTTCCAAAAACATGTTATTAAATGTAGATTTATCTATACTATTAAATATTATAAAGAGGAAAGATTTGTTTTTTTGTATGTTAATTGTTCCCGAATCACGCAATACCTTAAAGTAGACAATAACACTAAAAAGTATAACAAACCTAACCAGCCTAGTTTAGCCTAAAGTAAATAAGTATATAAAGTAAGTACTTAGGACATAAAAGTCTAAAATTAAAAAAGGCATATAATAAATAAGCTAAGGGTAATCTAAAGATTAAATACACACACTCATCACACATCACACACTAAAAAGTAAGAGCTTGCCAGGATACCATGCGATCACAGGGTGCGATTATAATCCCGCATTTTTTCGAAAAGGCATGTTAAAGCCTTTTAAAATATTGATAAGAACGGAAGAATATCAAAAAGCTTTCATTAAATTAGGTAAAAACGAATTATTTGAAAATGATAATGAACTACAAAGATTTTTTGATATTATTCAACAGTTTATATGTGAGCTATATAATGTCGGTTCGATAATTGATGTTGATGCAGCACGACTTCAACTATTCGTTAATACGTATCAGGTCTCAGATATTAATGAAGCGTTTAGTCGTAAAACCTAAGAAATTTTGACGCTAGTAGTCTGCCACCGTGTAAATCCGAACTGCTACAACAATTTCTGCCAGCCAACTATGTATTTAGCATTTGGAATAATGCAAATCAGCAAATTCCAACACTTTATCAACGCGAGAATAATGGACGGGCACTCGAAAATAATCACTACCGTTTTAAATGGTTCGAAGGTGATCAATTACCAAATTTCGTTTGAAATTCACTGAAAACTGTCTCAGGTATAAATACTTCAATCTAATTTACATTTTTTTAAACACTCTCAATCCTCTAACTTTTTTACATTTTTACAGGAACTGACGACAAAGAAGAAGACCACGATATCGAATTGAGTAACAATGACGAAGAAAATGATAACATTGGTGATGATAATGATAATGAATGAAATAGTATTTGTCTTTTAACTCTATAATAATATCTAATGTCATCAATCTATTTTTATCCTTTACAATAACTTGTAGTATTATTAACTTATTTTTAATATTATTTAATTTGGCTTTTTTTTAACCTGTTATTGACAGAATAAATTAAAAAATTTAACAATTTAAGGTAGCTGTAGTATTGAATGTCTTTTCATAAGATGTTTTTATAATTTATATACATTATCAGTTATGTAAATCTGTGCCAAAAAGTCTATTTGCATAAGTCATTCTAATCACGAATCTCTTCTTAAGATTTACAATGTTTGTCTGGCAAGGGGTTGGAACTATCAAAAATGTCTGGCTAATGAGGAAACATCATTTTCTTATAAGTTTTAAGACATTTATTTCTCACAAGAACTTACAATTCACTTTAAATGAGAAAACATTTACAATAAGTTACACAATACAAAGACTCAGATCAAATTCACTTCACAAATAATAGTCAGTCTTAACATTCTGTATCAAACACAATGAGGGTAGAGGGTAGTTAGTAAAAACATAGTAACGATAACACAGAATAATATCGTAGATATACTCGTATCACATAATTGGATGTGGCTGACTCATTTTTGGGTTTTGTTATATTTAGAGATAAATTTTATTGAATATAATAAGTTGATATTTTGTTTACGGAAATGTATAATTTGCGTTAATTTTATGAGTTGCGAAGTAGTACCGAGTTAGTCTTATTTTGATATAAATATAATATAAAGTGTTATTTTAATTATTAGAATACGAGGGCGGCACTGAAAATTTCGGGAATCAAGGAAGTGACACAACATACTATTTAAAAATGTATTTATTGCTTTTCGAAGTATTCTCCGCGAAATTTGACACATTTTTCCATACGATGGAACCAATCATTGAAGCAACCATTCCATTCGGAAGTTGGGGTCTCCAAAATGGCCGTTTTGTAGGCGTCCACAGCTTCTTCAGGTGATGAAAATCTCTGACCACGCAATTTATTCTTTATTTTAGGGAAAGTATAGAAATCATAAGGGCTTAGGTCGGGGCTGTACGGCGGATGGTCTAATAATTCTATGATTTCTTGCTCTAAAAACTCTTTTGTTCTGTGCGCGGTGTGAGAACTCGCATTGTCGTGATGGAGGATGATGCGGCGGTTGCAGTTCTCTTTACGGAGTTAAGAAACGACCTTTGGCAAACAAATGTTAGCTTACCATTCTGCATTAACCGTTCTTTGTCCCTCAAGAGGAATAGTCGCAACATGGCCGGTTTTGGAGACAAACGTGGCCACCATTTTTTTTGCAACACTCCGTGAACGAACAATTTTTGTTGGCTTTAACTCATTTTAGAACACCCAACTCGTGACTGATTTTTTGTTTCGGGTTCGTACACGTATATCCAGGATTCGTCACCGGATACGATGTTGTATACAGCATTTGAGGATCCTGCGTGGAATCTTTCGAGAGTTCTGACGCACCAAGTAACGCGAGCCGCTTTTTGCTCTTCACAGAGCAAATGCGGTATCCATCGGGAAAACAACTTTTTTACACCTAATTGTTCATGCAAGATTATTTGTATTTGACTCATGCCAATGTCTAAAGTTGCCTGAATTTCGCGGTATGTCACATGTCGATCTTCCTCAATCAGCTTACGCACAGCATCAACGTTTTCTTGGGTGACTGCAGTTTTTGGACGACCTTGACGGGGATCATCACTGAGCTTGACACGTCCACGTTTAAATTCAGCAAACCAGCGATAAATTGTGGTTTTGGATGGGGCTTCATCACCAAATGCAGAAATCATCCGGTCAACACGCTGTTTTTGTGTTAAACCACTTCGAAAGTCATAATAAATCATCGCTCTAGAATTTTCTCGAGTCAATTCCATTTTCTCAACGACTAAACAAGTTTGACAAGACCTTGTGACAAGACCGAGAATCTTTTTTAAAATAAATAAACGGTATTCGATTTTTAAAACCAAGGAGTTTTAAATTAAAAAGATTTTAATATGACAAAAACAGTGGAAATATTCCATTCCCGATACTTTTAGTGCAGCCCTCGTAAGACTAAGTAAAGATATTATATAGACTTGTAGAGGCCTGTAGGGGAGTTGTACGTTATATAGTAATAATATGAAGTTTATAAGTTTCGTCAAAAGTTTTAGAAAAAGTGTTGTATAATTGCTTAGAAAACTATTTAAATATAAATAAAATTTTATATAAAAAAACAATACGGTTTTAGGCCCCACTCTAACTGTTTATCTGCTACTATAGATCTTGTTACAAAAATTAAAACTAATATAGACAAAAACAAATAGCTTTAGGTATATTTATAGACTTGAAAAAAGCTTTCGATACAGTCAGCCACGAAATACTTTTGGACAAATTGAAAACTGGATTTACTGATATTTTGTACAATATGTTTTAGTCTTACCTTGCAAATCGTTACCAAATCGTAAAAATAGATGAATGTGAAAGTAGTCTTAGACTTATCACGTGTGGTGTCCCTTAAGGATCAATTTTAGGCCCCCTATTGTTCCTCATTTACGTAAATAGTCTACATCTAGGGCTTAAGGGATATGCTAGACTTTACGCAGATGATACCTGTTTATTTTATTTTGGTCAAACGATACGTAGTGTCATTTCTGATGCACAACATGATTTAAATTTATTAAATATATGGTTTCGTTAAAATTTATTGACAATCAACACAAGAAAAATTTACATTATATTTACTGCTAAAATTAAAAAAATCGAACCACTAACAATTGACAATCAAATAATTAAAAGAATAGACAGTGAAAAATACTTGGGGTTGATTTTAGATAAACATTTAACCTGGAGGCCTCATATAGAAAAAGTTAAATCCAAAATTGTATCTCTGATAGGACTATTATACGGCGTTGCTCAATTTTTACCTATTAGAGTACGTCATACTATATATAACTCATTAGTAAAGCCACATATTGATTTTTTAATCGAAGTGTGGGGCACTGCAGCTAAGTCAAATTTACAAACTATACAAACAGCTCAAAATAAATTACTTACAATACTGCTTAATTATGATTACCTAACGCCAAGCAACAAAGTTTATACAAAAACAAAAAAAATACTATTCTACAAACATATATCTATTATACTAGTATACTTATAAGAAAAATTATTAACAAAGATATTCATTCAGAAATTGAATTAACTAAAAAACACCAAATACAAAAAATAAAATTAAGAAATTCGAACGACATCGTACTTAATATACCGAGAACAAATTACGGTTAAGAAAATTTGCTCTTTGAAGTAGTACAGATATTTAATCGTCTTTCAAAAAACATTAAAGAAGTTAAAACAATGTCGAAATTTAAAAAACTTATTAAGGAGAGCATATAAAAAATTTAAAACTTAATTAAAATTATATAAAAACAAGAATCGAGCTGATGATGATGATATTATTTAAAAATGTCATGTTATAAACTTCATATTATTACTATACAACGTACAACTCCCCTACAGGCCTCTACAAGTCTACAGGATGACCTGAAATTCGATACATTCCTTTGAAAGACAGAAAGTAGACCTAATCTAATGAGATAAGGAAGTTATTTAGAATATTTGTACGCATTGTATCATACATTTTTTTAAGAAAATCACCTGTTTTTAAGAAAAATGTGCATTTTTCTTAAAAGAAAATTCTGTTTCATGTCTCATAATGAAAAATTCTCGTTTGTCCCTATTTATTCCTTAAAAATAATATTTGACTCATTGACGGTTAAAATACATAAAAAAATCATTAAAACATTTTTAAAAATACGTCATGTCAAAGTCAAAAAGTCGAAAATAAAGAAAAATTTTTTGAAATTTCAATAACTTTGTAAATATCAACTTTCGGATAGGGGATGCCATGAAAAATATTACTGTAAATGAGGTCTACTTTCTGTCTTTCAAAGGAATGTATCGAATTTCAGGTCATTCTGTATATAATATCTTTACTTAGCTTAAAACTAATCCGAAAGACAAGTAAAATTAGAGAAGACTTTATTAAAAAAAGAAATGCAGTTACGATTACCATTAAAAAGGCGAAAACTTCATATTACGACAACTTGTTCTTGAAATGTAAAGATAAACCTGCGAAAATGTGGAGTCTTATTAACAGCCTGTGCCACAACAAAAATAAAATTACTGTGAGTCCGTCTAATTTACAAATACAGAATAATATAATTACCGATAAAACGCTAATATGTCAATCCTTTAATAAATATTTTTCAACCATTGACTCAACTCTTGCAAATAAAATTCCTAAGCAGTTTCATAAGAACAAAGTCTACACAACAGAAAAATTTGATCCCACTACTGAAACAACCCGAAAATTTCATTTTAATCCAGTTACTGCAGAAGAAATATGTAGAATAATTGACAACTTAAAATCTTATACTAGTAAAGGAATAGACAATATAACTACTAAATCCATCAAATCCTTAAAGCCTATTATTATTGATGACTTAACTAAAGGTATTTACAAATGTTTACAGGATTGACAAAACTGGAAGACAAAACTTACAAAACTATATCATTATCAATAGCTTGGTAATTAATTTTTTTAGTTGTTTGTGTTGAAATCTTTCTCACTTCAAAATAAATGTGCTTATGATCAGACATTGCTGTTTCAACTATAGCAACATGACAGGTATTATCTCTTAAGTTTGTACACACATGATCAAGTATGGTTTTTGTGGTATTAGTCTCTCGCGTGCAGATTACCCAAGATTTTTATATAAAAATCAGCTATTAGACTATAACGTAAGTAATAATATAATTAATATTAATCTTATCATTAATAACGAATCTTAAATTAATAACACTTGAAGATAGCATATATTATTGTTTTAGTTGATGTAAGCATGTATTAAATACTAAACAATACAAGCGCATCTCACTCGCAGCCACCTATATACATACTGCCTCGCGTTCGCTCCTATAGCTACCTTACCTGCTTGTCTGGCAAGGGGTTGGAACTATCAAAAATGTCTGGCTAGTGAGGAAACATCATTTTCTTATTATCGAAGTATTATATATAAAAACCAGCTTTTATACTATAACGTAAGTAAATAGTATGAAATAATAAATGGTATAAAGAATAACTTTTTCTCGTGTGGCAACATTTGAGACGTTACGTAGAATTGTATCTCCCGATTTAAAAATTGTTTTTTATTATATTACATTACTATTTTACGCTATTAGTGTTCGTAAAACTAATATTTAGTGTGTAAATATGGACGAAAATAAATAGTTTACAAGCGAGTAGACTTTATTGTGAATTTCAACAAGTTTTAAAGTGACAGCTGACTGCACCAACGAACTTTACAATATCAAAGTGGAATTTGAATTTTGTTCCTGATATTCTGCGAAAAACCCGGGGAGTATAGTGTTTTATTCACATACCACTTCATCTTCTGCTCAATATTACACAATATATACCTAATACTACACAATACTTACCCTGAGTCACTCAAAACATTTACACTTTGGCTTTGTTAGTTCTCTCTTAGCTTAACGTAGTAGAAGCTGAAAAGGTGATGAACATACACCAGCCGACTCATAAACACTTATAATATACTTTAGTTATTATCGTTATTTTACTGTTATTGCTATAAATATTACATATTTGTCTATGTAAATACATTCAGTAACCTATACAAATTACTAATCAAATAGGTCTTGATTTACTCTCTTGGCTTGACTGTTGTTAAAACAAGTAGAGGTTAAAAAACAATACTAACCCACTCCAAACACTTACATAGTATAACAGTATAGAAATACACTAGTTTTGTTGTTGTAGTTTTATTGTAATTATTTATAAAATTTAGCCCTGTCATACTCAAATTTGTTAAATTACACAAGTATTCTTTATTTTCTGAATAAAGTACAGTATACACAGATTTCAGTCACTACTTTAATCTGTCTATTCTGTCTTTCCCCTTTTAATATTTTTTCTTCTCTTTTAAGTTCTTCTTTTAATTTTTTCATTTTGCTGCATTAATTTCTACCTTTTCCTGTGTACTTACTGTACAACTGAAGCAACATTTGGGGTTGACAAGTGTTATTTGAGCAGGAGGTGAACACTTGCTTTACAATATCACCCCATTAAATAATTACTGTGCTCAGTTTCAGATATCAGGAATAAATACATCTGCAAAATGATGACACGTTCAAACTTAGCTCGCCGGTCAGAAGAGCAGCTCCGGGTCGCTCTTCAGGAGTTGAAGGACTCAAAGGATCAATGCCAGCAGCTACTCATTGAACGTGAAGAAAGTGAAAAGGAAATGCTTTTAATTTTGAAAAAAAATGTGGATTTAAAATCAGAACTTAACAAGTTAAATCAACAATATGAAAACATCTGTGACCATAACTTAGAACTGCAAAGTGTTGTGGACGGCTTTGACAATTGTAGATTAGAATATGAACAATGTTTGCAGGACACACATAATATTAAAAAGATGCTGCAAGATGCTCAGGAGTATATCAAGTCCCTTGAACATCAGTTACAATGCAAAAAGTTGGAAGAAACTCAATGTTTATACGATGAACTTTTAGGTAACGGAAATAACTTTACAAAGAATAACATTACTACCATAGATCTCACTGGGGATGATACAATAAATAACTATCATACTATGTGTAGCAAAAATAAATTTAAAAAGTATATTAAAGTTAAAAAATGTATTAGGAAAACCGAGTTACTAGTGCAAAAAAACAAAAAAAATGTAAGGCAGCTTATACGGTTGACAAAAAATAAAAACATTATTAAAAATCAATTATTAAGCTGCTGTAAAGAGCTAGAAAATACTAGGCTTAGCTATGAGGCGGATGTAAGTAGCCTTCAATCTGAAATTTCACAGTTACACTGCTCATTGACACTTATTCAACAAAAGTATGAATTAGCGCAGAAAGAAATTTCTGCACATATATCAGCTATGGATGACCTGATTGAAATTGGACAGTATAATGAGGACCGTGTAAATTCTTTTTATAACAATTGTAATTGCCACAAAAATATCAATAATTCTCAGTACGATATTAATAAGTCAGTTATCTGTTCAGAGTCGAAGGCTTGTACTGAATCCTCAAAATATTATAATAAGACACTGACACATACCCCAGAGTCTGGTTTCATTAGCATTTACTGTGATGAAATAGGCCATGGACTTGGTGTGTATCTAAATAAATTGTGTTTGGGACAACAAGTAACTAGCACTTGTTTGCCGGGGGCATCATTTGAACAAATCATTAGCCGGGCAATCAATTCTACTTGTTGCCCCAATACAACTTTAGTTATACTAGTCGGGAGAAGAGGAAAGATAAACAAAAAACAGATGTTAGATTATATAGACACATTAAGTAACAAAGAAAATATTAAAAAAATCTTATTGTTTACCTTTCCTTACATCAAATTATCAAATAATAAACTGCCGCACGAGACTAAAGAAAATTATATTAGGTTTAAATTGAACAGCCTACTGTGTAGTGCTACTAATCAAAATTGTTTAGTTTTAAATAAAACTTTACCACAAATCGATGTGGTTGACTTTAATAATATTTTTATCTCTAGGTTAAATAATCTAACATATGATAAGTATTACTTATCTAAATTTTTTACACGACATTTAGCTAAATGGCTATATAATTTTTTAGTTTTAAGACAAGCCAAAAAATTGGCTAAGCCGACCACTGCTTTTATTGAGCAGTGTTCTTATACTGACAATTTTATTAGTAAAAACTTGGAATATGTTCCAAATAATTTAAATTAGATTATAGGACAACAGAGGCTCACTCTAGCAATTTCTTAGCTGGAAATATTTATACTGATGCCTCCTACGAAGGGCCTAGTAAGAACTCTGGGAAAAACTGTAATTTTAATATAAACTTGGTGCATCAAAATTTACAAGGCATAATAGGGAAAGAATTAGAACTTGAGTTATTTTTTAATGAATTTAAAATTGACATTATATGCGTAACAGAACATTGGTTAAAAAATCATGAATTAATATTTAACTATTGTGATCACCAAGTAGGGAGCTCTTTCTGTCGAGAAAATGTCATTAGGGGTGGCTCCTTAATTTTGATTAATAATAAATTGAAATGTAAAGAACGTAAAGATATTGTAAAACTGTCTAGTGAACGAATTATTGAGTTGGCTTGTATTGAGTTGAGCCACCTTATTATTGTATGTGTATACAGGCCTCCATCAAGCTTATACGATTCTTTTGAACAAATAATGGATCAAGTGCTGACGAAAGTATGTGTCTCTAATAAGAAGATTATTGTATGTGGTGATTTTAATATTAATTTATTAGACTCTAACTCCACCACTGTTAGATTCACATCTTTGTTCAAATCGTATAATCTAATTAATTTATTTTATGAACCAACAAGAATATGTGAAACAACAGCTACTTGTATAGATAATATTTTCACAAATGTCACTCCTTTTAGGAAAGACATAATTAATGTACTTAACTCTGATCACTGTGGACAGCTAGCATCATTTGATCTTAAATGTGATAATAATCCGATAGAAAATATTGAGTTTATTCCTGTAAACACAAAACGTATTGAGAAATTTAGAAGTAAATTACTTTCAAGTTTTCAATGTTTGAATGAGTCAATTAATCCAAATGAAACTTTTAATAATTTATTTAAAGTAGTAAAAAACCAATTTGACTCTGTATTTACTTCTAAATCGGTCAGATTTAGTAATAAAAGAAATAATTTTAGTAACTGGGCAACTGCAGGTATTATTGTTAGTAGACAAAGATTGTATGACTTGTATAACGAGAAGTCAATGAACAGGAGTGAAGCTTTTAAACTATATGTCAAGAAATACTCGAAGATTTTCAAGAAGGTATGTCAAGCGGCGAAGGTTCTTCACATCAAAGAAAAAATTAAGAACTCTAAAAACAAAGTGAAAACCATCTGGAAAATAATTGCAGATGAGACTGGAAGAGTCGCCAGTCGCAACTCTAAATTTGAAATTTATATTAATGATAAAAAAGTTAGTTCTGACATTGAAGTTGCGACAGTATTTGAGAAGTTTTTTGCAGACATTCCGATCTCAACTACAAAAAACTTAAATTCATCACCTACAGTTGCCGAAAAATTACTTAGAGATAATGTGAAGGAATGTGATGTAAATTTTATTTTCAAAGAAATAGACCCTAGAGACATTATCAAGGCATTTAAATTACTTAATATTAAAAGTACAACTGATCTCTGGGGTATGTCCACAAAAGTTATAAAACCAGTAATTGACATCATTGCCCCTCACCTAGCATTAGTTTTTAATAATTGTATTAAAAGTGGCGTGTTCCCTGACTTGATGAAGCACAGCAAGGTGATGCCTCTCTTTAAAGCTGGGAATAAATCAGACCCAGCTAACTATAGACCAATATCCATATTACCGACTTTAAGTAAAATTTTTGAGAAAATTATTCTAAATCAATTACTTTTTCACTTCAACTCGAATAAATTGTTACATAGTAATCAGTTTGGTTTTACTAAAGGTCGGTCCACAACAGATGCAGGCATCAGTCTTCTGTGCAGTATATTTGAAGCTTGGGAGAGGTCACAGGATGCACTTGGTATATTCTGTGATTTATCCAAAGCATTTGACTGTGTGGAGCATGATACGCTGTTCAGGAAATTATACCATTATGGTGTAAGGGGCACGGCACTAAAGCTTCTAAGCTCTTATCTAATAAATAGAACACAGACTGTAGAAGTTAATTCCAAAAGGTCTAATGGTACTAAAATTAAACTAGGAGTACCACAGGGGTCTATTTTGGGCCCTTTTCTATTTCTCATCTATATAAATGATCTACCTTATCTAGTTAATGATAAGCATGAGATAGTACTTTTTGCTGATGACACTTCACTAATTTTTAATGTGAAGCGACGACAATCTAACAATGACGAGGTAAATAGTGCTCTCTCAAAAATAGTACATTGGTTTAATGCTAATAATTTACTGTTGAATTCTAATAAAACAAAATGTTTAAAGTTCAGCTTGCCAAATGTTACGCAGGCACAAGCCAATATACTATTAAATAATGAGAAAATGAAATTAGTAGACACCACTGTATTTCTAGGTATAACATTAGATAGTAAGTTACAGTGGGGACCACATATTGCTAAATTGGCAGATAAGCTGAGTTCTGCAGCATACGCTGTTAAAAAAATTAGAGAAATTACCGACATAGAGACCGCGCGATTAGTTTACTTTAGCTATTTTCATAGCATAATGTCGTACGGCATCCTCTTGTGGGGAAACGCTGCGGACATTAATACAATATTTGTGCTGCAGAAACGTGCTATACGTTCTATTTATAAGATGTCGACTTTTGAATCTCTAAGGGAAAAGTTTAAAGAAATAAAAGTTCTGACCGTCGCATCTCAATACATTTTGGAAAATGTGTTATATGTAAGAAAGAATCTAAACAACTTCAAAAAGAAATGTGATAATCATTGTGTAAACACTAGAAATAAGAACAAGTTAGATATGCCAGTGTTCAGACTAAGCAAAGTTAGTAAATCCTTTAAAGGCCAATGTATACGCTTATACAATATAATCCCAGAAAAGGTTCAAAACTTTCCCATTAATAAGTTTAAAAAAGTAGTTAAAGAGCGTTTGTGTGCCAAAGCGTATTATAAAATTAATGACTTTATTCAAGACGGCACACCTTGGGAATAAGGTGGCTCCTTATCTTATCTTATTATTTGTTACATAGACATAAGTAAACATTGTAATAATTTTGATTTTAAAAGAATAATTTTCCATCTTTTTGGTAAAAGATGGCCCCAGACGAGTTTCTTGCCGGCTCTTCTCGCTGGGTTAGTTCTCGAACCGGTGGTAGGCATCACGTAGTATCGACGTTCAAAAAGAGTATTTAAAAATACCAATTTTGAATAAAAAATTTTTGATTTGATTTGATTTGATAACAAAATTGCAAATACTACACTAATTAATTAGTTATATTTCTTCATTTTGAAACAGTAATAATGAGAACGAATATGAAATAGCAGTCTTTATAAATAACTAATTAGGATCCTTTACGATTCAGTGGCAATACTATTTTTGCTTATTTGTTAATATTTAGACAAAATAATGCTTACAGTTGGAAAGTAACGTTATCCTTTTGTTTATCAGAAGTTTCCGATCTCTTTTCACAGTAAAAAAACACAGCAATTCGGCATTTAAGCTCCTGTTCGTCTCGCCTCACTGTGATTTGCCGAATACGTCATTATCGCGCGGCAACTATTTAGTTTTATTTAACCGGTATGACCGGCGGTCTCGTCCATTGGCAGCGGGAAGCGCCTGACAATGGCTACTCCGAGTGGATTAATGCTCTAAGATTGAAACATATAGCTTCTTATTTATTATTTTGCCTCGTAGATAGAAATTTTAAAAAAATATCAAATGTTGTGACAGATTCAAAAATATTTCAACGGGCAATAAAATTAAGTATATCAAACGCATGGTAGGTAGTGTGAGCCAACTGAGGTAGCGATAAAATTATAAACTATAATTAATGTAATAATTAAAAGAATATCAGTCCAGTTCCATTAAAATTACGAAAAATAAAATTTCACTCATGTTTTCACGATGAAACCGAACGTCAAAACTCATAGAGATTAATCATTGATTCACTATCACATACAAAAAGTTACTGGAAAAGTGTCCTCAGAGTACATGTCAAAGTTTTTAAATTTTCCATGACGTTTGCTTTGTTTTACAATTATATGACTTTAATCCTTAGACTATATTGCCGAATATAGACTGATGTATGATGTACACCTAATAAAAAAAAATTTGAAGAACAGAGTATTGGTGGAGCCGTTATACGATTTTATTTATTTGTTCTGTCATCGGGTTTTTACCCGCGACGGAACGGTTTGGGGTGAGTTGTTTGTCGCTTTATCTCCAAAAGTACTAGTCCGATTTTGATGCGGATTTCAGTGATGAGTTCGGGTTTGATAGGTAGGTGTTACGTTAACAGCCTATCAGGGGGCGCTGCAGTTAATTAATTTGTTTGTGCAAAATCAAAACTACTAGTCCGATTTTGATCCGGTTTTCAGGACTTACATTTATATAAATATAAGCTACGCTGATTGACTGATGTATCAATGTACAGGTTAGAAATTTTAAAGTATGCACATGTATTTCTCATATGACGTAGGCATCCACTAAGGATGGATTTTTCAAAATTCATCTCCCAAGGGGGTGAAATGGGGACTAAAAGTTTGTATGAAACTTTTTATTCCTTGGACATATTTGCATGATATTTCGTATGAATTGAGTACGAAAAAATAATGAGTTACGTATTCAGCGTTGTCTAAAGGGTAAAATAGGGGATGAAAATTTTAAAATTATCATAATCGTTTAAAACCCAAATTCACGCCAGCGAAGCTGCGGCCAAATGTTAGTTACTATTAAATAAGCTTTATCGACATGAATCACCTAGCTCTCGTTTAGCGAGCATACTCTCTAAACAGTTTGAATTCAAGGTCAATTCAAGTCCCCGGCGTTGTGTGGTGGGTATAACTAGCTGTTGCCCGCGGCTCCGCCCGCGTACATATAGTATCCGACGGGAATAATGTACTTTTTCGGGATAAAAAGTATTCTGTTTTAATCAAGAGCTTAAACTACTACCATACCAAATTTCATCGAAATCCGTTAAGTAGTTTTTGCGTGAAAGAGTAACAAACATCCACCCATCCATCCATCCATATAGCCTATGTCACTCACAAATAACGTAGCCTTCTATTGGTAAAAGAATTTTCAAAATCGGTTCAGTAGATCCAGAGATTACCCCCTACAACCTCACAATCTTTACCTCGTTATAATATTAGTATAGAAGTATATTTTCATTAGTAAAAGTCAGCAATTTCCATTAATTTACAATGTTACTCTGTTCCGAAGAGCCGGTTACCACGGAGACACTATGTTATCTCGTACTCACTTGCACTCACTATGAACTTCACGCGAGGAACCGAGACAGTAATTGCGTCCTTGTTGTACGCGTTGAAGTATACAATGTATTTAATTTTTAAAATATTTACGTTGAATAATATATTAATCAAGGTTTAAGACAAAGCTACAAACGCATTAAAATATCAAATATTGAATAATTACTTACCGAAAATAAGATATCCCATGTTTTTTTAGGATGTTTGATGTATTGTTTTTGCATTTTTTCACCGAGCACTTTAACATGTTGCCGGTCGGATAGTCTCGCGTCACTGCGAGACACAAGTGCTAACTCGCGTTTTCAGCACTTGTTAAAGGGGGATACCGAAGTGTATCCCCCTTTAACAAGTGCTGAAAAGTGCGTTTGTGGGGTATCTTTGTATATTACATTGTATACAAGATAGTTGGGTTTAACACTTATGAATACACTACGTTTGTGTAACTATTATATATATATATATATATATATATATATATATATATATATATATATATATATATATATATATATATATATATATATATGTGACACCCACATTGTTATCCACATATTATTACATATTGTTATTTACTCGACAGAAAAAAAGTAAGTTACAATAGGTATCAAATACAAATTAGTAAATTTTGCTTTTAACAATAATGACAATAGTTCGGAAAAGAATGCTTACAAAAAAAAATACTTGCGCATATGGATTTGAAGAGCAATCTCAAAAATATACACTACATGACACAGCATGAGTGTGTGTGTATGTGTGTGCGTGTGCGCGATTGTGTGTATAGTATATGGGTGTATTCAGACCAGTCCCATTAACTTCGTGGGCTTCTTATATTATTAGGCCATGAGATAGATATATTGGTATTACCTAGTCATTTGCTTTTAATCGATTGTTTTTGTAAAAGTTAAATTTTTTTAATATCCAATGTACAACGCACATAGTACATAACCACGGGCGGTCGGAGGCGGGCGCGCGAGGGGTAGGCCGCGCAAACACGTCCCCCGCGCCCCCGCACCCGCGCAGGTGCGAATAGAGAATATCAGCTGATACTAGCAGCTGTACCGTATGTAATAAATAAACCACGAAAATTGCATAGATTAATAACAATTTTATTTAAAGTTAGATAGCTCCGTGGCCTAGTGGGTAGACCGTTTGATTCGCACTCGAGAGAGTGCAGGTTCGATTCCCAGTTTGTGGCGTAGTGCAAAAGTATCAATACATTTTTTTTTGGTGTTGGATAACAATTCATTAATTATTTAGGAAGGTTAGTATAGGCTTCACATTCCTCATTAGGTTCGTTCAAAAGAGAAGTCGCGGGCGATAGTAATATTAACGTATTATATCAGTTAGATAAGTAGCTCTCTAGTAGGTATAATATATACTACACACTCAAAATTTATAATTTCGTCCGTGAGTCCGTGTTTCCGTCTATTTGTCCACCCTCGGTAACTTCTGTGTTCATGTGAATAGGGGAAGATTTTATTTCTCGTTATATCCGATCATCTTATCGATTGGTCTTGTAATTTAAATTGTATTAGATATTTTGGTACAAAGATTAAATATAAGTCTCATGATTTGATATCGTAGATAACAGTGCATTGAATTACATCTAATGTAAAATAAACTGTTTAAATAATATAAGTTAACAATGCAAGTAAATTTTATTATTTCTGTTTTATTTTTATTTTTCTAAATTAATGCTCTAGCCAGATAAGATATTCACAATACCATAACTTGTCCACGTCGTGAATACGGTATTCGACCTATTATCCACATGTGTTACATGTTCATCTATAATGTCTATGATACCTAAATTAATGTTGAATTTATTGAATACGGATACATAATTAATTATTATTATTATTAGATTTGGTAATATGCGTACCTATAACGTCCCTATAAAAATATCTGTAGGTGTCAATCGATTCGGTAAGAATCGATTTGCAAGTAATATCAACATTTAAATGAAAAATAATATACGATTTAGTATTTTGGAAAAATCTCAAAAAGAATTTTGAAAAAAGATTCAGACAGTGGAGATTTTTTTTCTAAAAAAAAGTCCTATCTCCCGGAACTGTAGGAGTTAGGACCAATATTTATAACTTTCCCAGATGGTTGAAAATACGTCCTAAAACGGGCACTCTAGGTTGTTATCCATGGGAAACTGCGTGTTAATAAGCAATATATATGTTTTTTCTTCCGTCGTGCAACAATCTTCTATCTTCTATCTATATATATATAAAAGGCAAAGCTTATTGACTGATGTATCAACGCACAGGCCAAACTCGGGTGGAAATTTGAAATTTTGCACTTTTTTCTTATTATGACTGCCTACGTCATAAGAAAAAAAGTGCAAAATAGGTGGGTGGGTAAAATAGGTTTTTTACCCACCCACCTATTTTGCATAAACCCATCCAGTTTGTATAAACTTTTTATTCCTTGGACATACATATTTGCATGATATTTCGTTTGAATTGTGTACGGAAATTACAATACAAATATAGTAATACAAGTCATTAATTACAACAGTACCGTTTGCTTATCTTATTTACTTATAATAAAATTCTAGACTTATGACTATATATCTGTCTTATGTTTGTATGCAATGTACGAGGAAATTACTCGATTTAGAAAAAATTTGGGAAGGCAATGGCGAATATATTTTTGTACAAAAATAATATAAAGGGTATTATTTCCAAGGTTAGGCTAATTACGCACTTTTGAAAATCAAAAATTCTCAGATTTAATTCCCCGTTTAAATTTTATTTATTTATATTTAGTACACAAACAGGTTACAATCATTGCATGATAAGTTTAACTTAAGTTTAATGGCTAAACTAGACAGCAACTAATTAAGTTAGGTATACTTTTTTGGGTTGATACAAATAAAAATAAAGTAGGTAATAAAAAGATAGCTACTTACATTAATACTACAAGGGCATATCTACGGCTTATTGCAACTATCTAGAAAAAAAAAGAAATGATATAGGTAATAAATAAAATAAAATTAACTTGTAATCTAAATCGGGAGACAATTACCATATTTTATTTTTTAATCATCACACACTTGGCTTTCATTATTTCCGTGATTGTTTTCTTGTACTGAGAAAATTTACAGAAAATGTCTTTGTCCGAATTTGAAATTGCTATCTCGTTATAGGTACGACACATTCTAGCCAGTGGATTGTAATAGGACGTATGGTTTTTGAATACACGAATATAAAACATTTTTGGATTACGCGTTCTGTACAAAGTGTTCATTGATACTTGAGATTGAAGATTTGGAACATCAATAGAGGGTCGCAAAACTTTATGCAGGTAAAGCAGATCGTATCTCTAACGACGAAAACATAATGATACCACACTAAATTTAGACAGTTGGGTGGCGTAGTCCTTTACCGTACGGCCGAGATTTTCGTGTGAGTTATCGCAAACACAGATTTTGAACCTTTCCAATATTATCGATATGGATATTGTAAAAAGGGGACCAAATGGGACAGCAATACTCCAGTACACTCCTAACTAAACTGAAAAATAGTACTAGTACACCATGTGGTTTCCTAAAGTCCTTTGTGGAACGTATGACAAAACCTAAGAGTTTGTTACTTTTTTTTAGAATGTGCTCATAGTGCGGACGAAAAGATAGTTATTCATCAAATATAACTCCGAGGTCTTTAACGATCTGCTTTCTAGACAAACGTTTTCCCTGCACATAATAAGAACGGCTGTGCATGTTCTTCTCTCGTGTGAAAGATATCACACAACACTTGTCAACGTTGAGCCTCATGTTGTTAGACGCGCACCAGTCCGAGATGACGTTTAGATCATTTTGCAACGCAGTGAACTCATTCTCATTAGCTGCCTCCTAGAAGATAGGAGGATAAAATAGGAGCAGAAACCTAATTCAACGCGAGTGAAGCCGCGGGCAATTAATGCTAGTATATCAATTATTTGGACTCTATTACATACGCATACCAGAATGTCCGATTGAAAGTTTGGTATGCGTATGTCTACTGCTTTGTTCTAAAATTCGGAATGTGCAAAATATTAAATATTTTTGTGATTGTTTTTATTTCTTAAAATTTATCCGAGCAAGGCTCGATTATCCAAGTACTTAAAATATTAATTCGTGAAGCAAAGCCTTTGTAATCCTTTTAACATAAACATAATATTGGTCAATAATTATATTAGACAGTTAATTAAAAAGCTAGATATATAAACACATTAGCTGCGACATAAAGAGTACATCCTAAAAGTAAAATATTATTTTTAGTTGATAAATGAAATGTTTAACTTTTAGCGTTTAATTAAATATTTAACTTGAAATAGAGATACATAAATCAAAAACAAAAATATAGTTCTCTGTTAAGTTTGTTTGGAAGATCATTTTACGTGATAACGTCATAACAGGCCGAACGCTTAGGCCGATCGTGCCTCTCTATCGCTTGCACGCTTGGCTCAGGTGGAACGTGACAATCAAGCTGAACGTGACAATTTTTCGTGCGTGCAGCCGGTTTTCGTCGATTTATAAGACTTATTCACGTTAAAAAGTTAGTAAAGGTATACGCGATTTGTGACGTCACAATCTGCTACTTCCATAAAAAAAAAATGAAAATGAAAGGTACATTGATAAATGATTTGAAATGTATAGCGGTTAGCACATCGTGACGTCAGTAGTTAGGGATTCGCTGGTTCTGCCTCATCGCCTCAGCCTCTGGTAAAATGGGTATTTCGATGATCATTCGCTAAAAAAAAAAGTTTGGTGTCAAATTGGGGGTTTTTGCCCATGCCTTATCGATTGCGCTTATCCAGTTTTCAATATCTCTTGCGGTTCCAAAGTTACGTTTTGCATTTACCCTTTATTATCTACTATTTCCGGGCTCTATTGTTCGTTATCTACTGCTCGCCTCGGCGTCCTATTGTTCCTAATGAGGGTCCCCGAATCACTATCTGCTTATCACTTACGTCACCTCACTTTCTCGCGATATGAGTAAAACAAAACAATTTTTCATTACATTTCTTTTATTTCATTCATTTAAACATGTATTGAACATACTGTATAATATTATTTATATCATTATATAAAGTGTTGCTAATAAACAACTTTTGATACTCTAATAGACTTTTCCCATTGAACTTATAATACAAATACATTAAACTATACTCTCCACAAACTGATGTGAAATCATTTTGTAATCTACACGTGTTAAAACCCCCTCTCTTGCATTTCGCCCCATAAAAACCTTGCGATATCGCATAGGACCACGTCCAAAAGAGTAAAAGTATTGTCCGAAGCCATTTTCATTGATGTGTATGGCTATCCAGTGGGATCCAGGTTTACTATCAGGGTCTAAGTTGCTAATAATGTATGTAGGGGTTTGAACATACATATATAGGTAGACGATTCGCGGCGTATACATTATCTTCTAAACCTTCACAAATTCTTCTCAAATAATTACGGATCTCTATTGTGTTCATACTGTATTATCACAGAACCGATCTGGTCTATGGATCTTGTATTTATGTCACATATCCGTATTATGTATGGTTTATGTATTTACTAAGAGGGGTATTACATATGAAAATAATGAGTGAATTAATAAAATATACATGGTACAGTAATTTTATTTCATAATACACACACACACTAATAGGTACACACAAATTACACATTATAACTTAAATAGATCATACATGTGACTTTTCTTAGCTACTATAGTCTACAGTTCTCTACAGTTTATCTATTGCTATAACATTATCAAACTCTGCATATACAATACAGTTAATCGCTTGAGGGAGACTAGAATCAAATCGAACCTCTAACCTCACACTACCATGTCTTATCAGATTCCAATGACTGTTCGTGTTTGATGATAAATCAGGGGTTAAATCAAATGCTAATAGGCAATAACCATTTGCATATTTTTATCTTGATATCCCATTTCCTTCATTAAGGAAATGTATACCAGCGCCGGAAAATAATGTATGATAGGCTAAAGTGAACATATTACCATTGAAGGATGGTTGTAGGGTTTTTGAAGGCACTTCTTGTCCATCTATGTATAAACAAATTGAATTCATACCATAATTTTCAATATTGAAAGGATTCTTACTAATGCTACCATTAAATGCTGCGTTATTTACAAATCCTATGATACATATTTTGGGTACTTGCCCTAGGAATATATTATCAAGCGTTTTTTTTCTCATCAGTGGAATGTTGTAATATCATAAACCATTATTCACAATCATTGAGTCATACTTAACATCCTTTTCCCTTTAGTGATAAAGCATACAGAACAGGATAACTTAATGGTTGGGGCATTAGATAAGATTGCAAAACCGCATTCCTAACCACCCAAATTTTTACTATATAAGCCGTCTGTTTTCTCATTGTGGATATGTGGCCAATTACAGAGGGTGCCAAAAAGCACCCAAAGTAAAAAAGCGCATTGCACCACAGGCGAAAGGTGCCCCCCCAAACAGAAATTCGTCCCTGCCCTATAATCTGATCTGAATCTAAATCTAATCTGCATGGTTCAAGCTTGCGCAGAATCGTAGTTCGGAGTTAGCGGTTTTCCCCGCTCTCCCCAATAAGGCCATGCCCTCCGCGCTCAAAGTGCCTAAGGCCACGCCCCCCCGACTCCCCCAGCTTCACTGCAGACCTCTCTTTCGTCCAGCAGTTCTTAAGCAACATTGGGCCTATTGACCCGATGGAGCTTTCTATTTTAGCGACAAAGCTAAATGGATCGGCCACAGACCGCATCCAAGCTTTGTCAGACCATCAGGTCTTGATCCGTCAGATCAAGGCTCTCTCCACCAACGGTAATTAATGGAGCCTTCGGGAAGGACAAAGCCGCACTCGTTACGCGTATTGTCGTTCAATACGAACGGCATTAGGAATAACATAAGCGAAATTCGCGATTTTGTAAGCAGTCAAAATGTCGACATTCTTCTAGTGCAGGAGACGTTTGTAAAACCTAGTATGAGGAGCCCTAAAATAGCTAACTACAAAATAGTTAGAAACGATAGAACTGGATCCCGACTCGGAGGTACTCTTATCTACTATAAAAAATCATTACATTGTATTCCCCTAGAGCCACCGCCATTGTTAACTTTAGAGACATCTGTTTGCCACATTAGTATGTCCGGTCACGGACCAATTGCATTAGTAAGTGCGTACTTAGCGTGCAACAAAGAACTACATTCTAGCGACCTACAGTCGCTATTTAACTTAGGCAACGCCGTCATCATTGCCGGCGGCCTAAATTGCAAACACACTGAGTGGGGCAACGTACATAACAATAGAAACGGCATCATTCTTTGTAACTTAACCGATACTTTAAATTTTGCACTATTAGCCCCCACTGACCCCACTCGCTATGACACCAATGAAAACATCAACGGTGTCATACGCGATCCTAGTACAAAAGACATAGCTTTAGTTAAAAATGTTTCTCTCAATATCTATATTGAGACTCTCCACGAGCTTAACTCGGACCACAGACCGGTTACGATTACACTTGGTAGTCTTAACCCCAACAATTCTAGTATTAGGAAGATAGTAGATTATAAATTATTAGCGGAGAACATCAAAGTCATCCAATCTAGTCACCTAGATAAAATCCCCGATAGTATAGATAGTAAAGAGACAGCCATAGAGGCCGCCTCCCACTTGACCGATCATCTGGTAGCGACCATAGAGAACTCATATGCCTCCGTTAGACAGACCTAACCGTCCTCCTGCATTCGAAGACATAGACAAGGCCGAGTGCCTAGCTGATAATTTCGAACAACAGTGCCGGCCGAGTACTCTCCCGATTGATCCCGTGCACCTTAGCTTAGTAAATAGCGAGGTCGACAGCCGACTCTCGAGGCCACCTGATGTAGATAGGGTGAGGATGGTAGACTCGGAGGAGGTCAGTGACATTATTAAGTGTATGAATGCCAAAAAGGCCCCAGGCCTCGACGGTATTTCAAACAAAACACTTAAAATGTTACCGTCCGATCTAATTCAACTCCTAGTGAACATCTTTAACGCCCTCTTAAGTAGGATGTTCATTTTCAGACATTTGGAAAGTAGCTGTTGTCATAGGTATCCACAAACCGGGGAAACCCGGAAGGTGCCTGGTAGCTACCGTCCAATAAGTCTCATTAGCTTCCTTGGTAAAGTCTACGAAAGAGTTATTAAAAGGCGCCTCAATGACGTCATAACCGACAAAAGACTCCTTCCAGACGAGCAGTTTGCCTTCCGCGAAATGCACAGCTGTCCCGCTCAAGTACACCGCTTAACGGAGTACATAATAACTAGCAAAACGACAGGAAGACGACATGCGCCGTATGCTTTGACATTGCAAAAGCTTTTGATAAAATTTGGCATAACGGACTGTTATACAAACTCTATCAAATGAGAATACCCGATTATCTTGTATTACTAATTAGTAACTTTTTAAAAATCGCAAATTTCATTTCCGCGTAGAAGGCGCACTGTCGTCGCCAAGATATATGGAGGCGGGAGTACCGCAGGGCTCGGTCCTCTCGCCCTCCCTATATAACCTGTATACTAGTGACATCCCTAAACACGCTAAGGTGCAATTAGCTATGTTCGCGGACGATACAGCCCTTTATTATTCCCACACACGAGCCTGTACCGCGTCTAAAGCCCTCCAGGAGTCAGTTACCGCTCTCGGTAAATGGTTCTCCAAATGGAGAATAGAAGTTAATCCCGACAAAAGTCACGCCATCCTATTTGATAGGAAAAGTGCAATGAGGCGCACTTGCCCCCGTAAAATAATGAGCCCTATAAGCCTGCACGGCAACATAATCCCAGAGGTCACTCAGGTCAAATACTTAGGCGTAGTACTAAACAAGTAGTTGTCGTTTTCGAGTCACATTAGTAATACATTACGTAAAGCGAAATTTGTACTCTACAAATTATATCCGCTAATTAATTCGCGAAGCAAAATGTCCCTAAGACATAAACTTACATTGTATAAAGTTTGCATTAGAACGATACTCACTTATGCGTGCGTCTCTTTCGCACAGATAAGCGAGTCTCAACTGGACCGTTTGCAAAGAGTCCAAAACCGGTTTCTACGCATGGCAACAGGCGCCCCCTGGTACATGCGTAACATCGACTTGCATAGGGACTGCGAGCTCGTCACTATCAAAGCCTATATCAAGGAACTCGTAGAGAGATTCTTTGATAAAGGCAAAAATCACCCAAACCCCCTTATCCAAAAGGCCCTGGACTATGATCACGACATAACCTAAGCATATCTTAGCCGATCCCGTTGACCCGATCACAAAATACGTAACGTATTATGTACAGTTACGTAAACACAAATAACACGCACCCGCGAGGTTAGTATCGCACCGGGGTCGACGCCGGCGCCTACCCCGAGGTCCCACATCCGACACGACAACACGTACAGACCGACCCTAACACGGGACCGGACCCGAACCCGAGTTCGAGTGCGCATCCTAGTAGTCTAGGTACACACCAAAATGGTGTCCGCGACCGCGATATTGATATAGAGAGCTCTACCAATACCGCGAACCTCATCGACATTAGGACTTACGCGCGCGAGTCATCCCGACCGTACGCGGAAGGGGAGAGGGACGGCCCTCTCAGTACCGATACAGTCAATAACAAGAGCTCCTCTATCGCGATAACTCGCACGCCTTTAGTTTTTGCTACCGTGCGCGAGTAACCTCACTCCTCAGCGAGTGAGGAAGGGGTCGGACCCCTTAGCAGGAGAGACCCGCGTCTCCCCTGTCATAATAATAGCTCACAATCCGTAGCTGTCCCCAATATCCGGTCTGAACATCACCCGGGCGATGTTAGGAAGGGTCAAACCCTCCCATCGACTCTTACCAAATAAACTAGCCACCAGGCTAGTTATAGTCCGATTTAGCTACAGCGGTCTTAACCCGACCCTTAGTGTAGACACTTTTGAAAAAAAAATAAAAAAAACCTTGTGGATACCATTACTGTGTGAGTAAGTGAGTGGGTCAAATCAGTCTAGTGATTAGTGTAGTTAAACTCTTGTGCAAATTCTGAGTACATCCCAATGGAGGTAAGTTTTTTTTTTTTTTGTCTGATTTAATTTTGCGTGTACAATATTTTAACTGATAGTTTCTATGGACTGTTATAATAGATTAGCTTTTGATTGTTGTAGAATTCATTCAATTTAATTGACCACGAAGAAAATACTTTTAAGCATTATTATTACCCACAATCCCCGACTGATGTGGAAAGTAATGATTGTGTACCTAACGAAAAACATACCACTAAAAGGAAACGAGATGAAAGTCTTGATGAATTTTTTGACACTGCACCAAAAAAACAGCAAAAGAAACAATCCTCAAATGTTTCAAGACCCGATGGGGATGGTGGAATGTGTTACATATCTACTAATGTGGATGATGGAAAGACAGCAACCCATTTAATAAAAATCTAGATATATGATTTCAAAAAATTAAAGAAGATCCCTCAATCGGAACATTGGAAACATACTTACTCTAAGACAAAGTACTATACAAACGAAAATAATAATATCTATAAATTAACAAAAGAGTCAATTTATAAAATAACGAAGGAAAGTGCAGGAAAAACTACCTGTAGGAAATATCAATATAATAATAATGAATTATTATAAAAATTAGATATGTCTTCATTTTAAACTAACTTAATAACTTCTTACATTTGATTTATTAAAGTCCATTCTAAAATAATAAACCATGAATCATAATTTAGATTTGATTTACTCAAATCTATCACTTGAATTTCGAATTCATACAGCAAACATTATGGAGAACTCCAACGAAATATGTATCAGCGCTTTCTTCAACGATAACATGGATGTGGAGCTGGGCAACTTGTGTGAAGAAGTCGAAAAATGTGAACTATTTGATCCGATCTACGACGAGGAGCTCATCAGTATTTGTGCTGCGGTTGAAACATCAATCAAGTAAGTTTACTGAAATAAATATGTCTATTTTTATCATAGTATATGTAAATTATAGGTAATTTTATACTGTATGTACATTATAGATTTTACTCAACTTATTTTATTTTTTGTCTCAATGACTATTGAAAAAACTTAAAACTTTGAAGCGAGTAAACAAAGCAAAAGGTGAACTTAATGTGATTTTTGTTTCACAGTCAATCAACACAACAAACTGGAGGAGCTCTAAAGCGAGTTAACAAGGACAAATACCAACCTGCAAAGAGGAGAAAATACACAGATTCTAATGCATCTACTTCGAGAACTGTGGAGGTAGATCAAGTAACAGAAGACAATGATGGTGACCAGATTAATTTCAGTACCGTCAAAAAGTGGTATTTCTCTAATCATTTAAAAAGTAATAGGCATAAGATTAACCATTTGAAATTACATAGTACTTTAAAAAACGTGTCAGTTGTCGAATCAGCTTTCGGACAGAGAATAATTAGTTATAAAATTAATGGTACAAATTGTGATGGAGTATTTCAAACCCCGGAATTATTTTTGAATTCGATCAAAAATGATATTTTATTTTTGATTGAAAATTCTATAAAACAACATAATGTTTTTAAAGTAAATTTTGTTTTGCAGGCTGACTTTGTTCAACAGACGAAACAAATTTTTAATTCTTTTGATTTTCAAACTTGCAATTACATAATTAATAGATCAGATGATTTGAACATTTTCTTTTCATCGCTTTGTGACACATTAACAAACAAAATTAGTGCTTTCGAAAAAAAAGATAGTGGGTGGAGTCTTAAGAATATTTAATGTTTAGATATGAACATTAATAAATTTAACCCCCTATGTGGTACTTCATATATCGATTTACCGCAAGATATAAGAGCAAAAAAAGATATAATCAATGTGAAAAATGCAGATAATTTATATTTTAAATGGTCATTACTTTCTGCCTTGTATCCGATCCGATCCACAAAAATTCCGATCGTGTTAGTTCTTACAGTCAACATTCAAACAAACTAAAATTTGATCATCTAACTTTCCCCATGAAGTAAAGGGATATACCAAAAGTAGAAAAATTAAACAACATTAGTATAAATGTGTTTGGGTTGGAATATAACACAAATAAAAAGTTGCATGATGTTATAGGTCCATTGTTCATGACAAAATGCCGTAAACCTAATCATGTAAATTTATTATTGACCTCAAACGGAACAAATAATCATTATTGTTATATTAAAAACATGTCGCGACTAGTAAGTAAACAACTTTCAAAAAAAGAAAGGTCTGTTCATATTTGTGATGGATGTTTGTTGTACTTTTCAACAAAAGAAAGATTATCTAACCACCAAGAACATGATTGTTCACATATAAACACGGAATTACCAACGGGGGATACAACATCAAGAAATTGGTTAGGACAGTTAGTACCAAACAATAAGCTTCAGTTTGATAAGTTCGTTAAAAAATTAAAAGTACCGTTTGTGGCTTATGCTGATTTTGAAGCATTTTTAAATCCGATCCATACTTGTTCAAATAATCCAGATAAATCTTATACAAATAATACTCATAAACATGATGTGTACAGTTTCGGTTACTACGTAAAATGTTCTTATGATGACAGATTGTCCAAATATGTCACTTATAGTGGACCTGACTGTGCTGAACAATTTATGAAATATTTATATGAAGATATAAAAATAATTTGTAAAAAAATTGCTTTCAAAGATCCCCTTTGCCTTTCACTTAAAGATAAAAATAAATTAAATGCTAAAACTTATCATATATGTAAATGACTTAAATGGCGAATGCAGCCATGATTTCGATTGGCATACTGGTAGTTTCAGAGGTGTTGCTCACGAAAATTGCATGAAAAAATTTCGTTCACCAAGTCACAAACCAATATTTTTACATAATCTTAGTCTTTATGATGCACATTTCATTGTCCACGCATTAAATTTTATTGAAGGGACCATTGAAATTATTCCACAGAATAGAAAGAGATACATTTCATTTTCAAAAAATATATCTGTAAATAATCAACAAATGTGTCTACGTTTCACAGTCACAGTCAAATAACATTTGAAAAAAATCGACTAACTCACTAGTAAAAGCAAATCACTACAATTATTATAGAAACTCAGTAAAAAACTGTTAAATGTGCACACTTTCAAATGTTAAAATGAAAAATCTTTTAAGAAAACTATAAATAAACTGGAGCGATTAAATTGTAAACAATGCTTATCACATGAAATATGCAATATGGCCCCCGCGAAACACAAAACGTTTCTTCTATTTAAACAAATAATGCATACGTCGATTTATTAGATTCGCGGCTTATAATTTTTACTCGGATTATAGGCAAGGAATAATTTCCGACAAGCCAGTTCGACGGTTTTCGGAATCGATCGGATAGCCGAACCATGTCTGGTCAGTTTCATACATTGGAAAATGAAGTACATGCTCAGTACGTAAAGATGTCGCTATGAGTAAGCATTGTGAACCATGGAAAAGTAAATCACATTAAAAGCACAATTAAACCGCCATGTAACTTGTTTTGTTTTACGTCAGTGATTTATTTAGTTTTATTCTTCAAAATTTTCAATGATTACTGAATAAAATATGAATTTATAACAATATTTTATTCATACAACGCCCTCTTTTTTAAAAATTTAATTGATTAAGTACATCAGCACTACGGGACTCTTCAAATTAAATGTCGTCAATTCACGATAGATGGCGGCCTAGTTAAAACGACGACGCAACGCGCAGGCGGCGCTATGGGCGCTTATTTAACAATTTATCTTTATAGCACAGAGATAATAATATACTACGTTAGTACGTAGATAATAATATACTTAGTTATGTTTGGTTATGTTCGTTCTCTGAAAATAGTGTCATTTATAATTTCCACGTAAAGTGCCATCTAGTAAGTTTTCTTAGTAAATAACATTATACTGACAATCATAGAACTCGTTGTAGTACCAAGCTCGCGCCACGGGCGCCCGAAGCCGAAGGCCATCTCATGCCGCATGAGTTTCTATTTATTTATGTATTAACAAGGTGAAAAATCTTGTAAATTGAATAATAAAGAATACATCAAGAGTGAAGTGCACTAAGTTATTTTAACGGTAACGAATGTCGAACGTCATTTACCTATGTTATACGAGGTTACATCATTTTAACGGTGGTGCACTCCACTCTTATGAGTATACTTATGAGTATATATTACTAATGTAATTTGATGATGACATAAATAATATCAATAGGTCATTCATTTGATTAGATAATATTAGGTAGGTACTTTACTTTTACCATATTAAAAATATTTATCACAATAATCTTTATAACAATAATAATCCAGAAATGAATTTATTGACCAATAAATTAAACCTTGTTTTTAATTAAATGAAATATTCAGATACCCACAATAAATTGTATTTGTTAATTTGAAATAATATATCAAAAACTTGATTTCCATTCAATTGGAAATATTGGAACACCCTCAAGAAAAAGTATTTCTGTTTAATTAGTAATACTTTTAAACTTGTTTTCCATTAAATTGGAAATATGTTAACATATTATAAATAATAAAGATGCAAAAATGGTGTTTTCACTTAATGGAAACTGTAATTGAATCCTGTTTTCCATTCAATTGGAAATTGTAGTTCATTTAATTGGACTTAACAGTTTAGACTTCTTTTAAATAAGAGGTACTGTGCAGAGGCACTTGCTTGTACCAAATGTAGTGTACTTCTATTGAATTAGAGGTATTTAGATGTCCATTAAATTGGATGTATTTACAGGTCACCCAATTAAAATTAATCATGGCAAGTCAGCTACCACCACCTGAAAAATTGGACTTAGAGACGTGATAGTACGTCAGTTGGCTCGAAGTGGGAAAAATGGAAGCGGTTCCTTCTCTCATTTATTTTGAAGCCGCTGAGATCACAACTCCAACCAAAAAGAGAGCTACACTGCTAGTCTTAGGCGGGAGTACATTGCAAGAGATATTTTATAATTTATCTGGTGCTAACATTCAAGCTGCTCAGGATGTGGATGTTTTCGAAGTAGCAGTTAGTAAATTAGATGAATATTTTCTTCCCAAACAAAACACGACATTTAAACGACATGTTTTCCGACTGATTCAACTAGATGAAGGTGAAAGTTTTGAAAAATTACTAATTAGGATTAGGAGTAAGGCAGTAAAGTGTAAATTCGATAAACCTGATGAGCACATAAATGAACAGATCTTAGAAAAATCTTTGTTATCAGATTTAAGGAAAAAAAATGCTAAATATGGGGGACAACATTACTTTAGACAAAGTTATTACTGAAGCTAATACTTTGGAAATAGTGAATTACCAATTAGACAATTACGAACAAAAGGACAAGGAAAAGACAAGTCAGGTTAATACAATTAGGAGCAGAAACAAGGATAATTCAAGATGGAAGAAACAAGAAAACGAGTCGAATGCAGAGAAAAAGATGCAAAAGTGTACGAGATGTGGAAATTCTACTCACATTTATAGAAATTTACCATGTCCAGCAAAAGATAAGAAATATAATGGTTGTGGAAAATTAGGTCATTTTCAGAGATGTTGCAGAACGAAATACTACCTACAGAAACGTAAGCTAGAAAAGAACCCCGGAAGTAACAGAAACTTTAACAAGCGTCAGCGTAAAGAAGATACTGTAAATTCACTAGAGAATGAAGAGATACGCTATATATTTAATTTGAATGATGATGCAACAATAAAATGTGAGATAGGAGGAGTAAATTTAGAAATGTTGATTTATTCTGGTAGGAACTTAAATTTAATTTCTGATATAAGTTGGGAACACTTATAGAAAAATAAGATTATTTGTGAAAAAAAAAAGAACCGAATAAAAAATTACTAGCCTATGGAAGTAAAATACCTTTGAAGATCTGTGGCTCGTTTGAAGCAGTAATAAAAGTAAATGGGAGAACGAAACGCGCCACTATTTATGTTATAGAAGAAGGATCCCGGAACCTACTCGGTAAAGATACTGCACTAAGTTTGGGCGTTCTTAAGCTGGGTATGAATATTAATCAAGTTGAAGAACAAGAATCACACAAACCATTCCCAAAATTTAAAGATATTCTAATTGAAATTCCGATTGACCCATCAGTGAGACCTGTTATGCAACCCTACCGGAGAATACCAATACCACTAGAAGACAAGATAAATGAGAAAATTCAAGAATTACTAGACCTAGATATAATAGAAGAGGTTCATGAACCTTCACCATGGGTCTCTCCTATAGTTCCAATCTTGAAAGATAATGGTGATGTTCGTTTATGCGTTGATATGCGACGCGCCAATGCAGCCATTTTACGAGAAAACCATCCATTACCCTGTATGGAAAATTTGTTGCCAAAAATAAAGAAGGCGCGATATTTCTCTAAATTAGATATAAAAAACGCGTTCCACCAAGCAGAATTACATCCGGATTCAAGATTTTTAACAACTTTTATTACGTCTAATGGTCTTTATAGATATAAAAGACTTATGTTTGGTGTGACATGTGCTCCAGAACTCTTTCAAAAAATCATTGAGAAAATGCTAATAAAGTGCGATGGAGTCACCTATTTTATCGACGACATATTAGTATGGGGAAGCAATGAGAACGAACACGATCTGCTACTCGAAAATGTGATGACGGTGTTAAAGCAGAACAATGTGTTATTAAATCAAGGAAAATGTATTTAAAAAGTACAGACAATACACTTCTTAGGACATGAACTAAAACCGGAAGGAGTGAAACCGTTGCCTAAATATATAAGAAGTATAACTGAATTTAGAGTACCGAAAACAATAGAAGAATTACAAAGCTTTTTAGGTCTAGTAAATTACATAAACAAATGGATCCCAAATTTAGCTACGATGACAGAACCTCTCAAACAAATACTAAGACAGAAACTTGGAAAGAAATCTAATATTGAAGAATACTGGAAAGAAGATCACGAGGAAGCATTTGAAAGTTTGAAAAAGATATTGTCTAAAATAAGATCATTAGGATAATATGATATTAAAGATAAGACACAAGTAATAGCAGATGCAAGTCCAGTAGGACTTGGAGCAGTTTTAGTGCGAATCGATAATAAAAGACCAAGGATTATAGCATATGGAAATCGAACACTCAGTCAATGTGAAAGAAAATATAGCCAGACAGAAAAGGAGGCTCTTGCTTTAGTATGGGCTATTTAACATTTTAACATTTTCTTATTTGGCAATTCGATTTGATAACGGATCACAAGCCATTAGAGTTTCTGTTCAGTCCAAGATCAAAACCATGCGCGCGTGTAGAAAGGTGGGTTTTGCGACTTCAGGCATACCGCTATAACATAAAATATAAACAGGGTAAGAGCAATATTGCAGATTCATAACATTACATAATCTAGATAATGATCTAGATTATGTAAAGATTCACAATAGCCGTATTGCTCTCCATCGGAAGAGAATTATGTCCATCAAATAGTCGAACTCGCAAGACTTTGCGCAATTTCAATGCAATAAATAGTAAAAGCATCTGAAAGTGACCTGGAAATTACCAGTGTCACGGAAGGAATATATAATCACCAATGGGATGAATCAATAAAGTCATACAAATTGTTCTGTGATGAATTGTGTTTCCATGAGAACATCCTGTTAAGAGAATTGTTATTCCAAAGACCCTTAGGGAACAAGTGTTACTAGCAGCTCATGAGGGTCATCCAGGAGTAGTTGCGATGAAAGGTCGCCTTCGTTCTAAGGTATGGTGGCCAAGAATCGATAAAGATGTTGAGTTGATGGTCAAGAGCTGTAAAGGATGCACCCTAGTTAGTTTACCAGATACTCCAGCCCCAATGAAAAGTAGAGAACTACCATCTGAACCCTGGATCGATATTGCAATAGATTTATTGGGCCCACTGCCCAATAATGATTATATCCTCGTAATCGTTGACTACTACAGTCGCTATAAGGAGGTCAAAATTACCAGAACAATAACAAGCTCGCAAATTATTAAAATTCTGAGAGAACTTTTTAGCCGACTAGGCTACCCACTATCAATCACCGCTGATAATGGTCGGCAATTTGTCAGCGAAGAGTTCAAGATATTCTGCAATGATTGCAACATTAAACTTTTTAACACTGTGCCATATTGGCCACAAATGAACGGAGAAGTAGAGATGCAAAACAGAGACATAGTAAAACGACTCAAAATAGGTTCTAGTAAAAAGCGAGACATGAAAGAGACATTATATGAATACTTGATGATGTACAACTCCACTCCCCATTCAGTCACAGGAAAAACGCCATCAGAACTTTTCTTCACAACTTCTTTGAACAGAGACAAAATACCAATGTTAAAGAATATAAACCAAACAGACGATGACACAGAAGTAAGAGACCGAGGCAAAGTACAAAAGGAAAAAGGAAAGGAATATGGAGATCGAAAGCAAAGAGCGGAAGATCCAGATCTAACGCAAGGTGATAAGGTGTATGTAAAAGAAACAGAGAAGACTAATAAGCTTTCAACTACTTTCAACCCTACACCACATGTAGTAGAAAATCAGTAGCGGGAGATATTATAGTAAGGAATGAGGAAACAGGATAAAGACTGCGAAGGAACGTTATTCACTTGAAGCGTGTAGAAGGACAGTGGAAATCAGTAGAAGATGAGACCAATGGAAATAAGGATGAAGAAAATTAATGAAATAATTATATACAACAAACGATGATGTACATGATATAAGTAAAAAAATTATTAAAAAGTTTATATAAAACTGATTAGATGATTGATTGTATAAAGAAATATGATTGTAGTTAAACTGATTTTATTAAGAATAAAAAATATTAATAAGAAAGGGATGTAGTGTTTGTATCTATTTAATAGATATATATATACATTGTCTCATATACATCAGAGAGGGCGTTGCCGTTGACCAACCGGGCAGTCGGGTGCAGGGGTGGTCAACTCTATAGGGCAGATAAAAATACCTACGGGGGCAGAGTTGTGCGACCGATTGAAAAATACACCCATTTTTGTGGGTAACCAAATTGTAAATTTATTTGTGTATTTGTTAATGACGAGAAAAATTGTTGGATTTTATTATGGATAAATATAATTATTTTACGATTTTATTTTTATTTCTGCGTTTAAACTGCAAATAAAAATAAGATTTGTAAAAAACAAATATTGTAGGTTACTTAATTTCCTTCACCTGGTATCACCATGATCGCATATTTATAAAAAAAAATGTACGTCACCGGTCAAAACAACGAAATGGCGTTCGTTTTGTTTTGCTCATATAACGAACGAGGTGTTGTTTGGTGTTTTTTAATGTATTTTGTGAATAAAACGTTGAGTTGAGCTTCCGTTCCTTCGTTCGAATAATACAAATTGCATCTATTTCAAAACTGTGTAGTGAGATATTGACTCGGTGTTGTTGTGTAGTGAGATATTGACTCGATGTTTCTTTGTGAAAATGGCTGACAAAGAAAAATCAATTTTTGTACAAACGAATAAAGGCAACGGGTATTAATTTGCTTGCAGCTATCACTGATTCATATATTATTATGTACATAATATGTCTTCAGCCTCCATCGAGGAGTGTACTCCTATGTGAATATTGAATAATAATATTTTTGAGGTATAGTTCACTTATCATTATTTATGTTGCAATTTAATGTAAGACTTTTGTTTCTTCATGGGAAATGTTAAATAATTTCAATAAATATTATTTTTTTATTAATTTGTTTTCATTTAAAATGTGGATTTTCAGTTGTAAGGAAAACTAAAAAGGTAAATAGTGCCAAAACTGCAAGTACCTACTGTTCGCGCCAACACTAGCGCGACGTTTAGAATAAACACAAAGGACATCACTACGTGATGTATGGCCGACCGAAAGGGGCGCTGTCAGAGAGTGACGAACACTTGCAATTAGAACCCCTTCCGCGCTGGATGCTTTTTCAGCTCATCCCGAAACCTAGTGAACGCGAACGCGTGTGCGCATATTTATTTGTGCTCGTAAATATAAGACCAAATTCGCCGGCGAACCGCGATAAATCTATCGATAATCCGCTCAACAGCTGTGTAGTGTAGTGAGAAGAAACCTCCGCTCAGATCCAGAACCACCAGCTCAACAATAAGGTCAGTCCCAGATTTCTCCAGCCCTCACATTAACCTATATACCTACTTCCCTCAGCTAATAGTCGCATGTGTAAGTTCCTAGCTTACACACCTACTTACCTTTAAAGTTTTTCTAACAACTGAAATGAGTGCCTTTATGAAATATAAATCCAATGAAAGTTTTAAGATTTAAATTTACCGCACAAATTAAAAAAACCCGCGCTTTGTTTATCCGGATATAATTGCCTGGGGCTGATAATAGATAGCAGTAGTAAACTTTTGTTGTAGGGAGTTGATATTCTTCTCCGGTAGGAGTAATAGTTTTCTGTGGTCGGGTGTTAGACGCGGTGCGGGTCGGACGTGCGCTTGCGCTTGGATCTGGGTGAAGAAGTGAGCCAGTGCATATCAGTGTGTCCCTACGTGTAATAGTAATTATTACAGTGTGTTATTGATTTTTTTTTCTAAATATGCTTGTGCAAGACCCATGAAACATAAAAACTCTGAAACCACTAAACTATGTTTTGAAAGTGTATTTAATGAAGCTAAAGTTACCCCAACACATATACAATCTGACAAAGGGACCGAGTTCATTTCGAAAGATGTGCAACGGTTTTTCAAAAGTAAAAGTATTAACTATTATACAACGAATAACCCTGATATTAAAGCAAGTATTGTTGAAAGGTTTCAGAGAACACTTAAAATGAAAATGTGGCGTTATTTTACTCATAACAATTGCTACAGATATATAGATATTTTACAAGACTTGATTTACTCTTATAACCATAGTAAACACTCAAGTATCAAGATGGCTCCATGTGATGTAAATTCCAACAATATTATGACTGTTTGGAATAACCTATATGGTAGTGTAATAGTCACATCATCATCAAATTGTCAAACACCTAAATTTCATGTGGGTGATTACGTTACAATAACTAAATACAAACACATATTTCAAAAAGGCTATGAATCGAACTGGAGTGATGAAATATTTGTTATATCTTCAATTATAGATCGATCACCTTGGGTTGTGTATACATTCAAAGACTTGCAAAATGAAGAGATAACTGCCCAGTAAACACATTTACGTAAAATTTACATCAGAATGACATCATGTCATGTCATGATTTACGTAAGATATATGTCACTTATAGATCATATGTGAGTCATTATTTCATACCTCTTGACGTCAAACTTTTACGTAAAACTCTGACGTAAATATGACTATATATGAATTTTTTGTCCGTAAATATTACCTTCATGTGATCTCGGATTGACTTCGATGTGATTTAACTGACATTGAGCTGACATAACAATGATGTCATATTTATGTATGCTTTAATTACATATGACCTGCAATTGACGTGACCTTAAATAGACAGAATAGACATACAATAGTGTGATACTGTATTCCTACTATCTCTTAATAAGATTACCTCTTGCCTTAAACTCTTCATAATTTCTAAATTCAATTTTTCTAATGATATCTGTCAATGTAATACGTAATGATGTTTTGCAGTTTTTAAAAATTAATTGACCATTTACAACATACGTAATAACTTTTGAAAAATAACATTTCTAAAGAAAACCACATAACATTTTGAAGTTTCTGTAAAAAGGACAAAGAATTAAACAGTGCTTAATTCATAGTAAGAAACTGTTTATTAATAATCATCAAATTTCACAAAAAAAACATAATCGCAGAAAACAGTAATTATTAAACTTTTTTACCATCGGGATCTAATTTTTTTTAAATCTAAATTGACAAACAATGACGAATAATTTTTTTATGTACTCAAAAGTACGTATTTCAATCATATGATAAATTTGTTTTAAAATATTTTATAATTATATTTAGAAATATTATAATAATAATTTGGTTCATTATGACTTATTTAGTGTCATTAACATTATTAAGATTTAGATGAATAGTTTTAGACTTTTCAAATACATTTAACGTTTTGAAGTTCTGTCGTTTTTTTCTTATTACCATAACTTGTTAAATTATAATTTTTAATATTGCGTAAATTTTTAACACATACTTGAATATTTTTATCGTAAAATAGAAGAATACTGTTAATTACAAAAATTATGACAATCTGAAGAGCTAGAATATCGATATGTAAGTAATAAATATAGAAGTTGAGTGAAGTAAACTTATTATTTTATTAATTGGATTATCTAACATATTAGATTGGAATTATTATAAAAGAATAACAAAATTTTATATTTTATAAAATTTTGCGAATGTTCAATACATAAATAAATATTTTAATTATTCAATGAGTAATTAATACTCATTTTTTTAGCACTTAAATAATTACAATCCTCAAATTTCGAATATCACAACATAGTTAATAGAATTTATTCTACCTAAGTAACTTTTTATATTTTATTAATAGTATATTAAAATTTTTGGAGTGTAATTATTATTGACTAGGAGAAACATTTTAACATTTATAATATTGCATAAATCATTAGCACACTCGTAAATATTCTTATCGGGTGAAAAATATTTTCGCCGATCATTGTCATTGTAATGATAACAATCCAAAAAGTGATAATATGAAAAATGAGTTATAAATATATTTTTCGTTACTGAAATAATTTAACATGTCTTTAAGATTTATTATTTTAACTTTTTGGATCGCAATTATTGTCAACTCAAAATGAAATATTATATTTTATAAAGCTGTGTGACTGGGCAAAAATAAAAGTCGTAAATACAATTTATTCAATCCAAGTAATTTTTATATTTTATTAACTGAATATAATAATTTTTTGAATTGTAATTACTGTTAGCTCGTCTAACCTGCGTCATCGTTCGTTTAATGAGTGTATTCTTTATTTTTCAGTTACTGGTAGCTTATTTTTTTTTGTACTTGTGCCGGTTGTGGTTTTGCTCGTTGGTTTCCTAAACGGAACAAATTTTTGTTCCGTTTAGGAAACATGTTTTTGAAAATTCGGCGCTGTCAAAAGCTGGAAACTTTTCCAAGATCACCCCTGAAAATAACGTTTTTTAACTTAAAAAATATTTTTCGAAAAAAATAAAATAGAAAACCACAATTTTGAATATTTTCTGTTCCACTTTTATATAACATTTCTTACCTTCGCAAGTTTTTACAACTTTCAGATCCGCGACTTTGTACTTATTCTTTTTGCCTTCCCACGTATTTTCTTGCGCGAATGATTGAGAAAATATAGTGTTCAATACTCGTTCAGTGTGCTCCTTACCATTTGCTCCACCAAATTGACCCACGATTTTTATCTGTATTTATATTTACAAATTAATTATTTTACATAAAATAATTAAAATAAACTTTCCAAGTTAAATTTCATTGCGTGCAATTAACAACTGTTATATATAGCCATACCGCCAAGTAACTTTCCAGCGAAAACATTGACTTAGTTTTAGGTTAGACATAGTAGCCAGTATTTGGAACAATATTGTTTGGATGAAAGTTTGAAATACATTTGCATGTGGTTTGGTTATAAATACTTACCGGGCCTTCGCACATTCGGATCGGGATTTAATGTTTGCTGTAAATAATTCGCGAGCGTTAAGAGATTTTCGTCAGTTACTTCCATGTTTGTTTCGTTTCACGAGGATCAACTAAAATTACACACTCAACTGAAATTACACAGCCAGATTTAAAGAAAATACAATTATCAACCACTTGTTATAACCTATTTAAAACATAAAAGCACAACGAACTAACAGACTAGTATTCTTCAGTTTTTAACAATCTTTGCGACAATTCAAATTACTGATAACTCAGCTGCCGGCTGCCCTAAAGTTGACAAGTGGGAATGGGCTTCATTTATACGTTTGATTATTTTTTTTAAATTTATATATGGCATCAGCTTATAACCATTTGCCAGTGTCAAGTTAAATAGGCGGGAAATAGAACTTTCGTTTCAATTTTTAACACCGCATTCCTAAGTCGTCAAGTCTAAAGTCTAGTCAAAGTCCAAATAAATAGTCAGTGCAGTCCATGAGTCATGTCAGTCGATTCAGTAAAGTGGTAGAAGCTTTACTGAAAGTTCCTAGGGAGTTTTGGAGAGAAACTCAAAATAGCACGTTTTTAGAAGTTGTACCACTTGTACCACACCACAAAAATTTTATATTCATAGATAATCATGGTTTATAACTCCAATATTATATCAAACGTAGGTACGTTAAAAAAAGGTAGTATAACCGATGTAACAGTATGATGTTCTTGTTACATCAATTTTACGTAAAAATGGTGATTTTTGTCTTACATAGAAGCACCTATGATGGAATTATCATATTAGTTTTACGTCAGGAACCTGACATGTATCTTATGTAATCATATGACTTAATGATTATATAAATGATACATAAAATTGTGACTCTAATATGACGTATTTTGATGAAAATATGATATAATATTTACGTAACAGTAAGTCATACAAAGGGCATCATATAGAAGTCAAGTTTCATGTAAATATGAGGTCATAGTGATGTCATACAACATGACATCAAACGAAAGTCATCAAACATAGTCACAATTATGTCATACCTACGTTGTAATTTGTTGTGACCTGTGGACCTCTGTGTGACCTATACATGACGTCACTTCAAAGTCATGTTTTCACTGGGTGGTACTTTCTATGAAAAAGAGTTGCAAAAAGTGTTTTATGACCCCTCTTCTAGTTATAAGATAGATAAAATAATTGGTACTCGATATTCAGGTAACAGAAAGCAAGTGTTAGTGAAGTGGAAAGGTTATCCAGACAAATTTAATAATTGGGTTTTATTTTCTGATTTGAAAAAAATATGACTAAAGAAAGTTTTTATTTAACACTACTAAGTAATAGTTCCATGGAATATTTTCCTGATAATTTAACAACATTATTTTCAACAAAGTTACTAAAACCCATCAAAATGGAAGGAGAATGGTGTGTGGGGGTTGTTGAATTTCAGTATCCCTGTACAATGTTCACAGAACAAGAACATGAAAATGTTGTTTACATTGCAAAACATATAGTAATGCCGAACGAAGAGAAACCTTCTTTGGTTTATTATAAAACACATATACCAGCAACAAGCTATGATGACATTAATCAAATCCTAACAACACTGAATAGTATTAGAGAAAAAATAAAGTTTCGTTATGATGAAATATCAAAGTTCGTAACGGTTACAGTGTTGGACAAAGCACGTGTATCAGTGAGATTATCAACCAGGTTATGTCTTCAACTGGGTTTCGAACCAAATCGAAATTTAGTGGAAAAGGGTATTGGTAAATGTCCTGCAAACTTACACATGGGGTTACCATCTCAGTTATTTGTTTATTGTGATATTGTTGAACCACAGATAGTAATTGGTGATGTTATGACATCATTATTAAGAATTATTCCACTTGATCCGTCTAAATACATTTATGGTGCTAATAAAATGCACACATTCTCACCGCCTCACTATTTACCTGTAATGCGCAGGGAGTTTGATACTATCGAGATAGATATAAGATCAAGCACCGGACAAAAAATACCATTCCAGTTTGGTACCGTGTGCATTAAACTTCACTTCCAAAAATTATAATCAGCTCTCGTAGTAGTCATAAAATGATTTGTCCTTATGAACATTATTATTCCCATCAGGCTGGATCAGGAATCGGTGTTATATATAAAGGAGTACCATATCATCGTGGACATAGCATCGGTAGCTTTTTGGGTGGGTTATTTAAATCAGTCTTACCGCTACTCTCTAGTGGTGCTCGAGCCATTGGTAAAGAAGCGTTGAGTGCAGGTGTCGGCCTTCTATCGGACATGGTTAGTTCACGCCCCCTGGAAGACTCCATTAAAACCCGCCTCAGAGAAGCAAGTGCGAACTTGAAAAGAAAAGCTGATTCTAAAACCGATAAAATTAATATGTCTGGTTCAGGGTATATAAAAAAACGCAAACTTCAATCAACACTCAGTCCATCTGTTGCTTCAAAAGTGAGAGCACTGAAAAAATCTAAAATCACTCCGAATAAAATAAAAGACATTTTTTCATAAATATAAAATGTCTTTTCTACATAATCATTCCTGTGAGTGTATTAAGTCGGAGTTAGATTTATTTGCTTTACCATCAACACAAAGAAGCATAGAAAATGGAATGTGGGTTCATTATAAACCAATCTCATCTCTTGCTGGTGATGGGCCCATTGAGTTTCAAGTGTCAGGAACACGTGATGACTACATAGACCTATCACATACATTGTTACATGTAAAAGCTAAAATACTAAATGAAGATTCAACAAAATTGAGTGCATCTACAGTAGTGACGCCGATTAATAATTGGTTGCATTCACTATTCAACCAGCTTGATGTTTATTTAAATCAAAAATTAGTGTCACCGCCAAATAATACATATGCCTATCGTGCATATGTGGAAAACCTGTTGAACTACGCCTCAGCAGCAAAAAAGTCTCATCTTACTTATGGGCTTTGGTATGAAGATACTGCTAAAGAAATGAATTCCACTGATGAGAAAAATGACGGGGTCATTAAGCGTGAAGAAATAGCGAGTGAGAGTAAAGAAATAGAAATGATTGGTCACTTACATGGTGATATATTTAATCAAGAAAAATTTCTTATCAATGGTGTTGAGATGTCCGTTAAATTTGTCCGTTCTAGATAATCTTTTAATTAGATAGGTTCAACGGATTTAAAATTTAAAGTATGCATTACAGACGCTACCTTAATTGTTCGTAGAGCGAAAATTAATCCTTCAGTGTTACTCGCACATCAAAAAGTGTTGGCTTCTTCTACAGCCAAATATCCGATCACTAGAGCTGAGGTTAAAGTGTTAACAATACCATCGGGGGTACAGGGTAAAACGCTTGATAATATATTCCTGGGGCAAGTACCCAAAAGATGTATCATAGGATTTGTAAATAACGCAGCATTTAATGGTAGCATTAGTAAGAATCCTTTCAATATTGAAAATTATGGTATGAATTCAATTTGTTTATACATAGATGGACAAGAAGTGCCTTCAAAAACCCTACAACCATCCTTCAATGGTAATATGTTCACTTTAGCCTATTATACATTATTTTCCGGCGCTGGTATACATTTCCTTAATGAAGGAAATGGGATATCAAGATAAAAATATGCAAATGGTTATTGCCTATTAGCATTTGATTTAACCCCTGATTTATCATCAAACACGAACAGTCATTGGAATCTGATAAGACATGGTAGTGTGAGGTTAGAGGTTCGATTTGATTCTAGTCTCCCTCAAACGATTAACTGTATTGTATATGCAGAGTTTGATAATGTTATAGAAATAGATAAAAATAAAAACCGTAATGTAACTGTAGACTATAGTAGCTAAGAAAAGTCACATGTATGATCTATTTAAGTTACAATGTGTAATTTGTGTGTACCTATTAGTGTGTGTGTGTGTATTATGAAATAAAATTACTGTACCATGTATATTTTATTAATTCACTCATTATTTTCATATGTAATACCCCTCTTAGTAAATACATAAACCATACATAATACGGATATGTGACATAAATACAAGATCCATAGACCAGATCGGTTCTGTGATAATACAGTATGAACACAATAGAGATCCGTAATTATTTGAGAAGAATTTGTGAAGGTTTAGAAGATAATGTATACGCCGCGAATCGTCTACCTATATATGTATGTTCAAACCCCTACATACATTATTAGCAACTTAGACCCTGATAGTAAACCTGGATCCCACTGGATAGCCATACACATCAATGAAAATGGCTTCGGACAATACTTTTACTCTTTTGGACGTGGTCCTATGCGATATCGCAAGGCTTTTATGGGGCGAAACTGCAAGAGACGGGGTTTTAACACGTGTAGCTTACAAAATGATTTCACATCAGTTTGTGGAGAGTATAGTTTAATGTATTTGTATTATAAGTTCAATGGGAAAAGTCTATTAGAGTATCAAAAGTTATTTAGTAGCAACACTTTATGTAATGATATAATATTATACAGTATGTTCAATATATGTTTGAATGAATGAAATAAAAGAAATGTAATGAAAAATTGTTTTGTTTTTCTCATATCGCGAGAAAGTGCAACGTTAACATAGTTGCAGAAACCTGCAACTATGTTAACGTTATACAAGACGCTCATCCGATCGCAACTGGAGTACGCCACAAGCATTTGGAGTTCTTTATATGATAAATATAATGATCAAATCGAATCAGTGCAACGTAAATATCTAAAATATTTAATTCATAAAGTTGAACGAAAACGATTACCATACAACACACTTCTAGAAAAAAATTTCTCTTCAAACTCTTACACAAAGACGAATATACTTTGATCAAATGTTTCTCTATAAGATTTGTCACAATCTAATTGACTGTAATGATTTGATAAACAAAATTTACCTTCGCATACCTAGTCGCTCACAACGAATCCGTGACAACTACACTCATAAGCTGTTTGCTCCTACACCGAGCAGGACGAATGCTGGTGATAGGGCACCATTAAAGCGAATTATGAAAAGCTACAACGATAATTTCACGAACATCGATATATTTGTATTGTCTTTGTTTCAGTTCAAAGAACAGCTGTTAAAAAACATTCATTGAATTTAATCAAAGATTGTTGATACCACAAAATTAATATTATGTTTCATTATTTAATGAAACTATCGACGTATGATGTAGACGTTACCGGTGTGCCAATTTGCTTGTAATAGTTATTGTTATATTGTTCATAAAATAAGTTATATTGTGGATAATGGTGTTGGTTGCGTAATTACCTTAATTTCATTGTTTACTTATGTGTTAGTATTAAGCATGTACGCAATTGTTTGTTGTCCCAAATAAAATAATAATAAAAAAAAAAAAAAAAGTGAGATGACGTAAGTGATAAGCAGATAGCAGATTCGGGGACCCTCATAAGGAATAATAGGACGCCGAGGCGAGCATTAGATAACGAACAATAGAGCCCGGAAATAGTAGATAATGAGGGGTAAATTCAAAACGTAACTTTGGAACCGCAAGAGATATTGAAAAATGGATAAGCGCAATCGATCGGGCATGGGCAAAAACCCCCAATTTGACACAAAACTTTTTTTTTTTAGCGAATGGTCATCGAAATACCCATTTTACCAGAAGCTGAGGCGATGCGGCAGAACAAGCGAATCCCTAACTACTGACGTCACAGGCCGATATATCGCTTTCTTTCTTATGGTAAATGTTAATTGTTTCTATATTCGTCAGTTTTAGGATCTACATAGGTTTTTGTTTGTTTATTGTCATGTTGTCTGTCATTGAATAGACGAAAAATATTTTCCGGTCCGTTGCAATAACTTATCTATCTATAACTATTTGTTAGAAACTTCGCCATTCAATCATTTGACGGTTTTTTGCTATACAAGTTTGACGTTTCTAACAAATAGTTATTGGTAGATAGGTTATTGAAACGGGCCATTAGTCGACATGCCTATTATGATAGTAGCTAATCGATTGCCTATTCAGAGTGCTGAATTTCTGATTAAGTTTAACAAGGCTCTTGGCCACCTAACTTCAACGGGTTACGAGAGGTCCGACCAGTAAGAATTATTTAAATAAAAAAAAACCTTAAATTAATATACAGTATGCTTTATTATTTTTTTAATCACGCGCATCAGGTGCTTGCAAATATAAGGTTACTGTAGGGGACTGTATAATTCCACAGGGTTTCAACCACCGGCTCAGATTAGACTCGAAGATAGCAAGGTTACACCGATTTGGGCAGAGCCGGGGCGATAATAAAACACTTGTATTGAGGAGAACGATTTTCACATTTTTCGCTTCGCTTACCTGGCTCATGGCAATGCCGTATAGAGAGCCGCGCCCGTACGTCTCTTTCGGGCCGATTTGCTATCTCGCTTTTGCCTCTCTATACGGCTATTTTCCATAATTTTCCATGAGCCAGGTGAAGTAAAACGCGTTGTGTGAAATTCTTTATTGTTATTCCCAATTACATAAGTCCTTATATACTAATAATCTTATTCCATATAAAAGGTATTCATAACCTAAGGTACACCATGTATGAAATGGTATTTATTTTTACCATTTTTTGCCTAATAACTACGTATCTATTTATTATATAATTCAAACTGTTATTTTTCCCATTAGATATTATGTTTATCTATATAAATCAAAAGAAACTACGTTGAAATTCACTACACTTTAAAATATATAAGCAAAATAACCGTAAGTTCATAAAACACCATTTAACACGACTTTTGCACACTGATGTTATAGAAATCTATACATATATAGTCACTGAATGTTCACCATTATAGTTTATGTACTGTTTTAAATCACTTGTTTAACGTTCACATTTCAATTCAATGGTATAATTACGTTACGAGGCCGCTGTCCTTAACAGTTACTTTAGTCTATATCAAATGTAAAAAAATATCAAAATATCAGAATTCAATTGACGTGTGCGGTAAGAACCGTATCCACAACCAATTATAGTGAGCCATTTCGGCATATTATTATGTTTGCATTATAATTAACATATTCCATAAGCCTTCTTAACGCGACGAGACTATAGTTGTTGTCTGCAACTTTGTTCACGCAGAAAGGAACCATACATTTATACGCGAAAAAGGTTCCTAAACCAAGTCTTTCCCCGAGGTCTAAAACTCTAAACTATTCACCAATCAAAATATATGTTTTGTGGTTTCTCGGGCATGATCGTGTAACAGCCATTAAAGATACTTTCGAGTTGCTCATTGCCAATACAATTATTTGACGTAAGGTAGTAAACAAAACATGAAATATTCATTGTTGGTTTTCGATATTTTTTCTGCCGCTAGGAGGCAGACCCGACCCACACAAAGTGACATCTGATGGCGGAAGTGATTTCGAAAACTGTCAATAAGAATTAATAAGAATTTTAGACACTTTTTGCCACCAGGCGGCGCTTCGTAATAGTCGGGTCCTAGTCGTGTCAATCAGCTGTCAGATATCACGAACTTAAACACCCTCATTGGCTCGGGAAGGTAAAGTTTGCGACTTGCGACACCCAAAAGAGGGGGGTGTTTTATCGATAAAACTAAAGGTATTTTCTACTGTTAAGATCTCTTAACCTCGAGACGACACACACTGTTAATCATCAACGGCCTAGTCATTACACGAGAAATACCGACAATATCTGGTATAGATAGCGCCTATTAAGTACATAAATATTCAAGTTTACCTGTTTCACAAGTTTTGATCCCAAGTGATTGACGACCTATCTTCTCCCCAGACTCCAAATAAATAAGATAAGATCACGTATAGATAAGATTTTCCTCCTATTTCGTTAGTTTTTGTTATGACTAAGTAGGTATGTACTTGAATACTTGATTAGTCTTATTATATTTGACCTCGATGTCCTTTGGTTTTGGGATTAAGTATATCTGCATCGAATATTAATAAAATACTTATCATTACTTGACACACGAAAGGTCTGTAATGGTCTGAAATAGCTGTGAAAGTGTATCCTACTACTCTCCTACTAATATTATAAATGTGAAAATTTATGAGGATGGATGGATGGATGTTTGTTACTCTTTTACGCAAAAACTTCTGAACGGATTTTGATGAAATTTGGTATGGTAGTAGTTTAGGCTCTGGATTAAAACATAGGCTATATATTTTTAGAGAGCGTAATTTTAAATAGTTTAGTATATACGTTTTGCAGGTCATTTTATTGCACTTTTACGAAAACACAGTCTTTTAGGGTTGAAAGTTTAATCAGTATTTTCTAAGTAGGTACACACTACACAGTCTTTCAAATTTAATTAAATTTGTGAAGTTTGCAAATTACATTGCTTCAGAGAAATGAACTATGAGCAGAGCAAGCCTAGGAAATTAAGATGAAATCATCGTTTTTTTGTTAAATTACCACATTATTCTAAATTGCGTATAAATTTTCAAATTTTTACTACCTACTATAGTTTCATCAGAAAATACAACATTGACTTACACGGTACATTATTAAATTTCCTGTACCTTTTGTGTTTTAGTCTAAAATGACAACAATATTACTAATGGTTTGTGGCGTAGTGCCAGACACGTACACACGAGAGATGACGAAACAAATGACGTTTCCACTTTTATATAAAGAACGACCGATAACTGCACATATAGGTACCATACCCCTTTTAACATACTTTACGGGTATCAGCAAATATGATGAAAAATGGTAATATCGGCCTAATTCAAGATGTGCATTATAAATGATGTATTCAATTGTACCTAAACTCTGCTTATGTAATACGAGGGCTGCACTAAAAGTATCGGGAATGGAATATTTCCACTGTTCCTGTCATATTAAAATCTTTTTAATTTAAAACTCCTTGGTTTTAAAAATCGAATACCGTTTATTTATTTAAAAAAAGATTCTCGGTCTTGTCACAAGGTCTTGTCAAACTTGTTTAGTCGTTGAGAAAATGGAATTGACTCGAGAAAATTCTAGAGCGATGATTTATTATGACTTTCGAAGTGGTTTAACACAAAAACAGTGTGTTGACCGGATGATTTCTGCATTTGGTGATTAAGCCCCATCCAAAACCACAATTTATCGCTGGTTTGCTGAATTTCAACGTGGACGTGTCAAGCTCAGTGATGATCCCCGTCAAGGTCGTCCAAAAACTGCAGTCACCCAAGAAAACGTTGATGCTGTGCGTAAGCTGATTGAGGAAGATCGACATGTGACATACCGCGAAATTCAGGCAACTTTAGACATTGGCATGAGTCAAATACAAATAATCTTGCATGAACAATTAGGTGTAAAAAAGTTGTTTTCCCGATGGATACCGCATTTGCTCTGTGAAGAGCAAAAAGCGGCTCGCGTTACTTAGTGCGTCAGAACTCTCGAAAGATTCCACGCAGGATCCTCAAAATGCTGTATACAACATCGTATCAGGTGACGAATCCTGGATATATGCGTACGAACCCGAAACAAAAAACCAGTCACGAGTTTGGGTGTTCGAAAATGAGTTAAAGCCAACAAAAATTGTTCGTTCACGGAGTGTTGCAAAAAAAATGGTGGCCACGTTTGTCTCTAAAACCGGCCATGTTGCGACTATTCCTCTTGAGGGACAAAGAACGGTTAATGCAGAATGGTATGCTAACATTTGTTTGCCACAGGTCGTTTCTGAACTCCGTAAAGAGAACTGCAACCGCCGCATCATCCTCCATCACGACAATGCGAGTTCTCACACCGCGCACAGAACAAAAGAGTTTTTAGAGCAAGAAATCATAGAATTATTAGACCATCCGCCGTACAGCCCCGACCTAAGCCCTAATGATTTCTATACTTTCCCTAAAATAAAGAATAAATTGCGTGGTCAGAGATTTTCATCACCTGAAGAAGCTGTGGACGCCTACAAAACGGCCATTTTGGAGACCCCAACTTCCGAATGGAATGGTTGCTTCAATGATTGGTTCCATCGTATGGAAAAATGTGTCAAATTTCGCGGAGAATACTTCGAAAAGCAATAAATAGATTATTAAATAGTAATGTTGTGTCACTTCCTTGATTCCCGAAATTTTCAGTGCCGCCCTCGTATGATTGATTTATTTTATGTAATTTATTATGTCAATGTAATTTACGACCACCATAAATTTAAAATAAGTTTGTGCCTACGCGTTTTATGATAGCAATATATAAAACGCTTTTGCTTATCCAAAGTAAAAGAACATACATATTATTAAATGTGTATAAGTTAGTGTACAAAGCGTTAATAAATATTTATATAGATTGCATAGAAGTATATTTAAAACTTTTACTCTCTCTATCTCTAATCTTAATAACGTTAATTCTATATCATTTTCCTTTCACAATTTTATAGTTTTGTGATAACCTAACTCCAAAACTAAGAATTGTTAGGTGACGAAAGAATAAAGATGGACTAAACTCTAATTAAATATCCTTTAAAAACAGACATAAAAATATGTAAGTAAGCTTCTTAGACCCCTCCTACTAATATTATAAATGTGAAAGTTTGTGTAGATGGATGGACGTATGTATGGATGGATCGATGTTTGTTACTCGCGCAAAAACTACTGAACGGATTTCTATGAAATTTGGTATGGTAGTAGTTTAGGCTCTGGATTAAAGCATAGGCTATATATTTTTAAAAGTACAGTGTTCTCGAGGGATACTATATTTACCTGCGCGGGTGGAGCCGCGAACAACAGCTAGGCTAGTCATAAAGTCATTGAAGTAAATCATTAACTTCATCTCTCGACTCTCTTTGATTTAGTCCCAAATCTTGGGCGACGAATGTTATGTGAATTCCGAGACACATGAGAAGAGAATGTTTGTTTCTATGAGGTCTAGAAAAATCAATTACGGATATTTCAGGCACATGATTTACTAACTTATGTGAAGACGTTTAGGTAGAAAACTAATTGTCCTACTCGAAAAAATAGTATATTTCTTTATATGGGCGAGTTTGCGTTTAGCGGAGAGTCACCCATACATGAGATGATTTTTTACTTTGAGTATGACAAATATTTTTTGCCTAAACGTCAACACAAGCAGTGAATCATGTGCCCGATGTATTCGCAATTGATTTTCGGAGACGTTATATATCATTCCGTTTAAGCAGTATGAACATGGAATGTAAGAAAAACTAAGCATTCACGCGAGTTAAAATCGCCAGACTCAGATTAATCGTCCTTAGGAACCTTAAAACTATGTCTTACATATTCAGATCTATATGATGCTATAGTATTTTTGTAGGAAACAGCTGTTTTTTTTTTTCAAGTAGAAAATTTGATTCCATAGTAAAAATTGCTTAAATTCAAAAATATATTCTCCCTTTGAAAGTTTGGTCGCTTGCTGAAAAAACAACCTGTATATAAAATCAACATAATATTCCTAACGCTAAAAAGGTCTGCCATTTTTTTATAATTAATTATTTTATATTTTCTAAGGAATCATTTATTAACTACTTTTGAACTACTTCTCTACATATTCTCTCTACATCCTGACTAACATTAAAGTCGAGAAAAGAGAACGGAAGCTCCGTGGTAGGCCGTAGGCTCTAATTTCTGTGTACTCTCACTCATGAGCCCATTAACTCATTAGCCATCAGGAAGCTATCGTTAGAAAATTAAGGTTACCTCTAAATAATGGGCACAACGTGACATGGACAAGAGAGAAATGAACATTGTCCAAATAGATCCATCAATGAGGGTTTTTGAATTCGTGACATCTGACAGCTTTTTGACACGACAAGGAGCGCCGCCTGGTGACAGAAAAAGAATCGAAATTTCTTAAATTGACCGTTTTTTATACCACTTACGCCGCCAGATGACGCTTCGTGTGCGTTGGGTCTGCCCCCTAGCGGCAGAAAAAATATCAAACACCCTCATTATGAGATATTATAGGCTCCTGATATTAGTTTTTTTTTTTTAATTTAATAATTAAATTTGTCTATCTGTGTATATGATACTATGATATCTATCAACAGCCTCCGTGGTCCAGTGGTTTAGAGCTTGGCTCTCGACTCGGAGGTCGTGGGTTCGATTCCCGCATTGGAACAACAAAAAATCTTGTTTCCAAGTTTGGTTAGGACAATGCAGGCTGATCACCTGATTGTCTGACAAGAAAGATGATCCATGCGTCGGATGGGCATGTAAAAAGTCGGACCTGCGCCTGATATCTCACCAGTCGTGTCGGTTATTCGTCCCACTGGGTTACGAGAGTAAAGGAAGAGAGAGTGTTCTTGTGTACTGCGCACACACTTGGGCACTATAAAATAACTCCTGCGTAGCTGGCCTGTTTTCAATTAAAACCGGCCACCGTCACTGAAATCAGTGTGGGGAGCTATTATCTATCAAAAATACTAATTCGGGTGTAGCGCATCATAATCGGTAGCGTGTAGGCGATTCAAGTTTCCTAAGGTTGTCTAGAAACGGGTTTTCTTGATTTATTTCTTTTTGTATTGTGGGATATAGTGGCAAGCCCCAAAGGGAGATCTCCGACCGAGCGAGGTGCTATACTCGGTCAGGACGAAGCCCACTTGTATGTTAAACCGTTAGAAGAAGGCGTCTTCTAACCGCCGCCGGGCCCTTGAAAGGGGCCTTGAGCGGATAGACATGGTCAGGGGCTATGCCCCTTTACATGTGAAATTCTTTTATTTTTTATTTTTCTAGATGACACGCCCAGTACGAATACTGGGCGCAAGACGTCAGTTTTGTGGGAAGACCCCCCGCGACAGAACGCGGGGTAAACCCGAGGTGGCTAGGAAGAAAAGACAGCGACCGTCCGCCAGCAGTCGACTCCGGCGGAGCGTGTGGGTCCCGGTCCGGGGACCAAGGAAACGCGTGTGGTTCCGCTCCCACACGCCCCGCATTTGTCGGACTGCGGACACAAACCGACCTGGGAAAAAGGTAGGGGGAAAGATTTATGCCGAACCCCAGACTTTTGATGTCGGGGGGGAAAGACACGCTGCGATGCCGACAGAGTGGCATTAGGGCTGCCACACGTCGGACACCGAGTGCGAGAAGAATGCGCCAGTATTTTAATTACTGGCGCGGGGGTAGGGTGCAGGGGGGAGACAATCCAGCGGTGGACGGGGTGGCAGAGCGCGCTAACGCGCCGAGGCTCCTCCTCTTCGGGGGCGGGGCGGCAAGCGGGGCTCTGCAGGGTCCCCAGCTCTGATGGCGTCGCGGGGCAGCAGTCTGCGGTCAGGCGGGCGGGCGTGCCAAGGCGCCAGGTCGGCAAGCTCGACCAGGTCCGAGGCATCAGCTCGCTCGAAGAGATTGGTGGCGAGCCTGCGAACAAAATCTTCCACGCTCGTTATGCGGAGGTCCCTATTTATTGTGGCGTTGCTCACGTACCTCGGTGCTCCGACGATGCGGCGCAGCACGCGATTCTGCGTTCGCTGCACCTTTTTTTGGTAGGACGCAGCGAGCAGGTGGTGCCACGCAGGAGCCGCGTACGTGAGGCGCGAGCGGATATATGTTTTAAACAGGGCCAACCTCATATCGAGCGGGACCTGGGGAGCTGCATAGATCGGCGACAGTTTAGCTGCTGCGGCGCTGGCGCTAGCAACCGCGGCGTTGCACTGGGGGTACATGGTCAGCCGCCGATCTATAATGACGCCTAAATACTTAGCAGTCTTACCCCATGGTATCTCCTTCTCTCCTATCTTCAGGGCGGGCGGGTATCCCCTCTTGCGGGTAACGGCGAGCGCCTGCGACTTACCGGGATTAACGGCGAGTCGCCATTTGCTCAGCCATGCCGGGAGGAGGTCGAGGGTCCTCTGGAGTTTCACGGCTGCGTGTGCTAGGTTTTGGGAGGTGCAGATGAAAGCGGTGTCGTCAGCGTACAACGCCGCGGTAGTGCCAACGTCAGTGGGCACGTCGCTGGCGTAGAAGTTGTAGAGGCTGGGCGACAACACTCCACCTTGACACCTGCGGTGATGGGGTGTTCCTCCGAGAGGACCCCGTCGACTTTGACCCTGAAAGTCCGGCCCGAAAGATACGAGGAGAGGAGTCTTACCATGTGGCTGGGGACGTTTACCTGCAGGAATTTGTGGAGGAGGCCTTCGTGCCACACGCTGTCAAAGGCCTTCTCCATGTCCAGGAAGACTGCCACTCCAGAGGCTTTCCTGTTGGCGGCATCCGTGAGGAGGTGCACCACGCGAACCAGCTGGAGGGTTGTGCTAAGTTGGGAGCGGAACCCAAACTGTTCGCGCCGAGGAGGAAGAAAAGGAGAGAGGTGTTTGAGGAACAGGATTTCAAAAGATTTGGATAGGGTAGAGAGAAGGGTTATAGGGCGATAGCCCTCCGCCCGTCTTAAGTTTTTGTGAGGCTTGGGGATGGTTATAATTAGCCCCATTTTCCAGGACTTAGGGAAGTGGCCTGTCCTCACAATGCCATTAAATAGGCGAGCGAGAGCGGCCACTGTCCGGAAAGGTAGGTGGCGCAAGGCATCATTTGTAACCCCGTCAGCGCCGGGGGCTTTGCGGGGCTTGAGGCGGGCGAGTATTTTTTGGACTTCTCTAGGGGAGAAGGAGAAATTTGGCCGTTCTAAGGAGTGATGCGCCGCGTCCACAGGGCCACATTGTGGTCCTGCAGTGCCTGCTTCACCTCTGCGGTGAGGCGGTTCAGCTCATTCTTCAGTCGGGGGCATCTATTTAGCTGCCAACGCCGCCGTAGCTTCTTCTTTTTGGAGATCAGCTCGGCTATGTGGCGTGGCAGCGGAGATCTTTTTGGGTGGGGACTGGCCGACTGCTGAGTGGCCGCCTCCATCGCAGAGGTGATAGCAGCGGTGATCTGCTGTGTCATGCGCTCCACGTCATCCACAGAGACCACCGGAAAGTTGGGCGTGGAGCCGTGCAGCTGCAGGGCAAAGACCTCCCAGTCGTAGACCGGGCGAGGGGGCAACGGGGGGATGCTAAAGGGAGCAGCTTTTATTGTGGCCAGCACTGGAAGGTGGTCCGAGTCTGGTGCCACATCCAAAACCTCTTGCTGGAAGTCTCCAGGGAGGCGGTGGATTATGGCAATGTCCAGAACATCGGGAGTATAAGTGGGACACTCGGGGTAGTGCGTAGGGGCATAAGAGCCCACCACGGAATATCCGGCGCGCTCAGAATCCGCGAACAGGCGGTTTCCGTCTGCGTTTGACGTGCGTGAGCCCCAACCCGGGTGCTTGCAGTTTAGATCTCCGGCAATCACAGTGGGATCCTCTGATAGGAGCCCGTGGATGTCGGAGATATCTAAACGCGAACCCGGGTGCTTTTAGCACGCATAAATGCGCGTCCGGTGCGAGCCGAGCATCAACTCTATGCCGAGGGCGTAGAGCGAGGCCACAGAGGGAGCGGGGAGGAGTTGGTGGAGCAGTCGTCTGCCGACAAGGACGGCGAGGCCTCGACACACATTTCCACCTCCCAGATAGTCCTGACGGTAGGTATGAAAACCCGGGATGGACAGGCGGTCTTGGGGAGACAGGTGGGTCTCGCTGAGTAAGGCAACATCTACTTCGTACGTTTGTAGAAGGTAGCGAAGTAGTGCTGCCTTACCGCGGACCCCCCGGGCATTCCAATGCACAATATTTAGTTTTGCGGGTTGGGCAGCCATTTGGAGACTAATTTGGAAACTAGGGAGGCACCTTCGGGGAGGGCCTGCAAGAGAGTGGTAAAAATGTCCTCCCAGGCTTGAATTTTTCTATAAATGCTCATGGCCAGGGAGAACAGGGACTGGAGGAGTTCAGCGGTGGAGGTAGGGGCCTCTCTGCGGGCGTGGCGTTGGGGACGCGGCGCGCCTGTAGAGGGCTGAGCAGTGGCAGCCGCGGGGTCCGAGGGTGCCGTAGCCACCTCGACAACTTCGGTAGCACTAGTGGCCATCTGTGAGGCGCTAGGGGCACGTGGAGTACGTGGGGGACGTGGAGCGCGCTGGGGCTTCGGAGGTGCCGCCAGATTAGGAATAGACTGAGGCAAACGGAGCGCGAGTGGCTCGTATTCGGAGTCGGTGGCAGCGGCAGAAGAGGTAGCCGTTTTCCTCCTTTTCCGCGGCTTCCTCTTCTTCTTGGGAGGCTGTGTGGAGGGGCCGAGTTCCGAGGCAGGAACAACCCGCGGAGTGGGGTCATTTGCCTCGGCCATAAGTGAGGTGGCAGTGGGAGGGGGGGGCGGGACCTCTTGCTCCGGAATGGGCGGGTCTCTAGTGCGGGGGGGGTCCAGTGCGGGCTACAGTACCTGCGCGTTTGTTCTTCGCCTCTTGGCGGAATACAGGGCAGTGTCGACTGTTAGCAGGATGAGCCCCCTTGCAGTTAGCGCAAGTGGGCTCCTCAGAAAGGGGGCGGGGGCAGTCCTGCGCGCGGTGCTCTTCGGCACATCGCACGCATGCCAGCCTGCGGTGGCAATTCTGGCTCGAGTGCCTGAATTGCTGGCAGCGGTGGCATTGGGCGGGGCTCTTCCTGCCCCTCCATGCTTCAATCCTAATGCCCGGCATATTTAGGATCTCATTAATCTTATATATGCCGGGTACGACATCCGGAGCCCTGGTGATAAGGGCAAAGAATATGCATCCCGGTTTGTCAGGTCTCGCCGCCACCTTCGATACGTACTCCGCTACGTACCCGAGCTCGGCGAGTCCAGCCGTGATGTCGTCAGGGCTGGTGCTATTGGGTAGGCCTCTGATACCTACCTTAATAGCTCGCTCTTGTGGCAGGGAATACGAGAACCAGCTGATGTGCTCGGTCTTCTCGAGTTCCGTAAGGTACCTCTGTATGGCCCTATATTCCCCCTCGCTGTGAGGTCGGAATCGGACCCCATTTCCATGTGGCTTGGCATGCGGGGCGTAGCCCAGGATCTCACGGAGGCGACGAAAATGCCTCACCCAGTCGTCTAGTTTCTCCACAACCAAGGGCGGGTATCTCGGGGTGGGCGGCGGCGGCGGGGAAGCGCACGTCGGTGCTGTGGAAGCATCTAGGGGAGTGCTTACCATGTCCATCGGTTTCGGTGTAGAGGCCGAGGACTGGGTGGCAGCTGTAGGAGGGGTGGCACTTACCTCAGCGTAAGTCACCTGGCGGTCAATTCGCTTCGCCGGAGGCGAAACGGTCGAGGCTACTGCCTGTCGGGTGCGCTTGGTGGCCTGCACAGGGGGTGCGGCAGGCGGAGTAGGAGGCGGGGGCATGTCACTCGGCAAGTGGGCCGGCGGCAAAACTTGCGGCACCGGGCAGCGGTCCACACTTGGCGGCGATGCCGGCGAAAGAGGCACGGCTGTCGGTCCGCGCGGCTGGCGGGCCTGCGCGGGGTCTTGCGGTAATTGGGGCCGCATAGCCTCGTTAGAGCGGCGCGCAGAGCGCGGCGGAGAGACCGAACCCTGTTCGGCTGGGCGGTGCGGGAGCCCTGACTCGCTGCGGGCCGCCGTCGGAAGGCATTGGGGCGAGGAGGTAATAGTACCGCCCCGCGAGAATGCCGAAGACGGGCCGGGGCGAGCGGTGTCCGTGCCGCTCAAGCTGGGCTCGGTGGCGGATAGGTAGGCGCGCTCGGACGTGCGCGAGCTCGACCTTGATGAGGTAGAGCTGCGCGACGCACCAGAGCCGGCGCGTGAGTGGCTGGGGCGGTCGCGGCTATGTGGCCGCGAACCGCGGTCAGCCATGGTAACGGGGCACTAACTAGCGTCCTCCGTATAACATGGTAGACATGTTCTTAATGTCACAACACTAACAACATGTACACGCACACAGAAATAGTAAAGTAAATAAAAGTAATCACACAAAACACGGTTAAAACTAAACACGAAACACGTATCTAGTGTCAAAGTAGTCACGGTAGTGTACTTACTTGCACGGATTTAAAACTTAGAGGAGGCTGGCTCCCCGTGACCCAACGTAGGAACAAGTTCCAACGGGAGGCCAAAGGCAGAGCAACCCCTCAGCAAGGCGGCAATCCGCTCGCTATTCTTACGAATAACGAGAAGATTGACGATCGCTATTGGGGTAAAACGGATCTGCACTAGGGGCGGGTCGGCACGAGCGTGGAGTGAGCGGGACACTCGACACGTTCCGAGCGGGACGGCACTACCGCGGAGTGAGCAAGTCACTACGACGCGGATAACGCGAGACGGCACGAGAACGCGGAGTGAACGGGAACGCACTAGCACACACGAGAGACAGGACGATCCTACCACTTGTATGAATTTCAGATGTCGTATATATAGTGCCGGTCATAGAAAACTTCGATAGCGCGATTCAGGATTGTGGCGCTAATTGGTCCACCACATCACTCCCCCCGAAGATCTGAAGTCGAATCTTCAGTCGTCTTGCTTGAGTCGCCAGTGCCAGAGAGTCCCAGTGAGTCGGAACTGTGCTGCTGCTGCACGGGCTCCAGTGAGTCGGAGTGCTGCCGTGCGGACCCGATGCTACGTGCTGACCAGAGAGAGATGTGCTCTTTTTGCTTACCGGTCGTTGTAGTGAGTGTGCCCGTTGAAGCCGATGAGGGTTCGACCAGGCCGCGGTGCGTTGAGGCTGGTGTGGTCGAGGTACCTGATGAGGCTGAAGCTGGCTGGTGCGGAGGGGTGGGGAATGATGATGATGATGTCCAGAAGGAGGCGTGTTCTGTCGAGGGTCACCAATGTGGGAATATGGTGGCACGTGGGTGGAGACGAGCATAGCACTTGCGGCAGATCATCTTCTCGCAGTTTTACTTCATGGCCAAGATACGGAGAGATGGCTCAATGGTACCTCCACGAAGCCTCAGCACAAGATGTAAGGTAGATTCCTTCTGGATGTTGTCATCATCATTCACTATGTCCGATATATCATCCTAAAATTTTAGATTTTTCGCAAGCTGAACTAAAAATAACATGTGCCAAATCAAAAAAGGTAAGCCAAGTTCATTCTGTGTGCGAATATTTTTGGCTGAAGCTGGCCAAAACCAAATATGATACCGAACTACCGGATCACTAACTCCATGTGAATTTGGACTGACAATGATGACAATCATGACTATAATTCAAATATTATAAAGCCTGATAAGGACAGTTAATTATGTGCTATCTCTTTAGCCGGTGCAATTGTAACCTAAATACTAGTAAGCTAAGGTCATCTAACTAGAGAGCGTAGATATGTACTTTGTATATCTACAGAGCTGCGTATATTTTTACCCGACTACGGCGAAGACAAAAGGAAGGGTAATGTTTTTGCCAGTCTATATATGTATGTTTGTGCCACCGTAGCGCCTAAAATACTGGTCCGATTTTAATAAATGGGGAGTCAATAGATTCGTAGTAATAGCCCGGGTAACATAGGCTGTGAAATTTACGTAGTCGGGTTATAATTTTTTATGAAAGTTGTAGTTATTTTCATATTTTTTGCGTGATATTTAAAGCTGCGATACGGATGTCGTAGATTGTTTGTAATATTTAACATGCATACTAATGTTATAAACGTGAAAGTTTGTGAGTACGGATGTATGGATGTGTGGATATTTGTTGAGTAATAAAAGTAACAAAAGTGAAAGAGTTTTCACGCATTATATACAGAAGTTTAGGCTTTGCACGGTTCCCGCGGTATTTCTTTTTGCGCATACGAAGTCGCTATATCTAGTGTTATATAAATAATTATAATATGCTTAAGCTTCAAAAAACTAAAAATTGTATCTACGTATGTATGTACTATGTACCCATTGATATTATATTTTAATTATTCTTTGAATTTAATGAAATTTAAAGTAACCAGATTTTACCATATAATTATTTTTAATTTGTCTGTCTGTTATTGAGTTTTAACTTTCAGGAAACACCATTTCCTAAAAGAACAATCGACTAATGTGAATTTTCTACACAGCGACAATATTATAAATTGTAATAGCAGCTCTATACACCTCCCGCGTTCACGTTACACACATTTTAGTTACATTTATGTTTAGTTAGATCAAGACGTTAGTCGTGCGCACACGCCATGTGGCGTTCTAACCTCACTCTAGCAGTTTGAGAATAAATGAAAAACAAAATATTAGCATTGATCGGCTCATTATAATGATTGTTCTATAAATAAGTTGGAAAATAATATAAATAATGTCGGACAACGAATACAACGAATTTGGCAGTACTGAAAGACTGAATGAGGTGAAATCTTTTATTACAGCTAAAAGTAATGGTACGACCGCGAACGGTGACACATGTAACGAAACGCAGAGATTAGCTGAAGATTCTGAGAAGCTCAATGAAGTCGCTTTCGAAGATGCATTCAAAGTTACAGGTAATTTGTATTGATAAATTATTAAGAGCCCTATTACAAATCTGAACTCTGCGAGATTAGGTATTTGAATCGTTCCCGTCATTTCGCATTTTGTAGTAATTTTGCAGTTGTATTTGTCGTTTTTATTGAAATAGGTTAATAAATTCATGCTTTAAAATTATAAAATCTTTATTCCTCATGAAGTAACAATTGTTCTGGTATAAATATTTGCCTAATAATATTATTGTAGATAGGAGTAATTAACAGTTAACTTAAAGCTATTTTCGAAGTTTTTTTGGCTTAGAATAAGATTTTTTTCTATATTAAATCAAAGATATTTCAAAATTCTAAGGCCGCTACGTACTATACGACTATATAGGAGATAACATTTTCATTAGTTCAGTAGTTCAATCCAGGAGCTCAAAAAAGTGCCTCCGCGCATTTTATAAAAAATTTTGGGTTTAATTAAAAAGTTAAGCAAAATTTACAAAAAGCGAGGCCACCACAAACTAGGCCAATAGCTATTCTGTACTATTCAATATGTCAAAATAAATAATGTATCTTTGTTTCTGAGATCAAGAACGCCATAATTGGCCATTTTACGCAAAAATTACCGTTGATTGTAATATGCCTCTTAATGGTCATTACGTGGTAGAGCAGAGGGATAAAAGGAGATTTTTGCATTAATATTTTTAAAATTTATATATCACGGAGAGCGAAGTATTTTAGGCGTGGTGGAGTAAAACAAATAAATAATTTTAGCCTCGAAATATCTAGCTTAGCTATACCAAAAATATGTTTAAGATAGAATAATTAATAATATGAATGTTTTCGTTTTACCACACTTAAATTACTACTACTATTTTATCAACACGGTAAAAAAAAAATTGCCGACGCATGCAACATAATTATTTGTCGCAACAATCTCTTATTTTTATTTCCAAGTGAATAAAATATAGTATAAAAAGTAAACATTAATAAGTCTCAACTCAACTTATAATCGTTGTGTACTTACTTGTTTTATGAGTTATTAGCGGTAACCCGGCCGGCCGTAGAGATCATGTACAGATAATTATAACTAACAAGAGCATACTAAAATAAAAATATTTCAATTTAAATAAATATAAATTTTATAAAAAAAAAAAAAAACTATAACCCGACTACGTAAATTATAAAAGCTATATTACCAGGGCTATTTTACGAATCTATTGACACCTCATTCATTCAAATCGGAAGGCGCTACGGTGGAACAAACAAACATACATTCATAGACTGCCAAAATTATTACCCTTCCTTTTGAATTCGCTTTACCCGACGTTAAATATAGGATTTAGTGAATCCTATTTAAAAATCTTCAGAATTCAATAAAAATTATAGAGCTATGGATAATTTATAACAATACTAGCTGACCCGTGGCCACTTCGTTGGGCGTCAAACATTTTTTAATGATAATTATGATGATGATAAATCTGCCAGTGAAAAAGTCCCGTGAAAATCGGTCCAGCCGTTTCAGTGATTAGCCGGAAAAAACACACAGACAGACGGACAGAAAAAATTAAAAAAAGTGGTTTATTATTGTTAGTACCGTATGAAGATACTTTCATTTTCAGTATGTGAAAATCTGTCATAATAAAATTACAAACAGACACTTCTTAAATAATAAATTGCTTTTTTAAATAATAAATTGCTTTTTTAAATAATAAATTGCTTTTTTAAATAATAAATAGCTTTTTTAAATAATAAATTTCTTTTTTAAATAATAAATTGCAAATTGTAGTAAAATATTGTTGTATGTATTCGGCCGGTGTACTTAATTGGGTACAGCAGGATATCTTAAACGATATCCTTGCAGATATAAATTTGGAAGTTTGCGTTCAGTTCAGTAGGTAGGTTACATTTTTTGGTAGCGAAACATTTGGTTCAATTTTTTAGGTAGTAGATTTAGGTGTAGGTTATAGGTGCATGTAGTAGGTATAGCTGTGTAGTTTTTTTATTCCAGTTCATAGTTACCTATCAACGTGTGTCAGGAATCAGGATAGCTAGTTTTATATAATATCATTAGGGGTTGTGCGCTGGATAGAACTGAAAATTGGAGTTCTTTGAAACCTTTTTTCTCAGTCATGGTCGTATTGAAAAATCCTTAAAAAATATATGTTAATCTACATTATGTTTAGCCGAGGACTGTCTTTTTATAAATTGAAAATTTTATTTAAATACTGATTTACAAATATGCTGAGTCCACCCTTTTTTATAAATTAAAACCTTTTTTCTCTTCATCTATAAGTCACACGAGTGAGAAAATAATTTTAGTATTTTAAGTAAGACAGGACTCAGGGGGGACAGGGGACATTTTAGTTTTTGCAAATTTTGTCTCAAATATTTATAGCTATTTTTTTATCCGATTTCTATACTCTCCGGTCGGCGCGATACGCCCTTGTCGCCTACAAAATTAGTATGGGATTTGACGCTCAAAGTCACTGGCGTTATACAGAGCCTTAAGCGGTGGCGTTAATTAGTTTGATATTACAATAATTAAGAGCTCTGTCAACTTGGAGAATAATTCTAATTGCCGAATTCACACATTTAACACCAGGCAATAAGTATAATCTTCAAGAACAGGAAAAAAGTATTATTCGATTATAATATAATGCAGCAATGCTAATATTAGCTCTGATTATCGCCAAGCTTGAAATAACAAGAATTTAGTTCTAGTTCAATTCCTTTCTAAGTTTTTTGCAAAAAGAAAAAATGCAAAATACATAATTTACTCAAGATCTTGAAACCAAAAAGCAGGATAAAAAACCTGCGGGTAATTTATATCGAATACAAGATCTTTAAAAAAAAACAGTAGGTATTGGATGCAAACATTTATAATGGGTGATTTTTTTTCCGTTCCGAGAGGAGCAGGGTACACGATAGGTTAATGAAATAGAGTACTGAGTAGGTAGGTATAATCATAATATTTAGTTATATAAATATTTAGTTTACTTTTTTTTAAATTTATGAACTTTTGTTTTACAACCTCTCACTTCTAAATCACTAATTTAAATTATATTATTTACTAATTTATTATTTATTAATACATAAAAAGGTATTACAGAAAAAGTAATAAAATATTGATACTACAAAAAATTGTCACCCTATTGACCCCAATGACGTTGTGCGTGAGTGGAGCGGACAACGGCGCACAGCGCGTGAGCCGCCTCCACGTCGCTCCTGTTATGTTTAGTAGGGTGACCTAAATTCATGATATTTTTTATATTTTCAAACTTTCGAATACTTGAGCTTTGAAATTTTTCAACGAATGCTTTTGTTAATTTATTCTATTTTTGATACAAAACATGCCCGGTTTCTCTCGAAACGGAATCAAATATCACCCAGTATACACCACACAAAGATCCTCGTAAATATGTTCGTAATGTAACGGTTGCCTAAAAATCTTTTTATATAAATAATAAAGCCGAATTTTTTCATAATTAATTCTAGTTTTTCCTGATTTCAATACACTATAATATTATAGTCTATTCTTTCGTTAAGTTTGCAGTTAATCATCAGTGCAAATGTCAATATTGGTTAATGACGCTTATACTTGTTCACGTTCACCAAGTAAATCCTTTTGCCATTTGCAATCACTTGTATAATTTAATGTTTATTGATTGTAAGATTTCAATTGAGCATAGTAATGAGTGACATCACAGCCTGTTTCTTTTTAGGAGTCCGTTATACACAAGAAACACTTATAGTTTCGCTCAGTCCGTCTGTCTGTCTGTACGCGCTTCTAGCTTCTGTAATTATGAATATAAATGGATGAAATTTGGTATACTTATAGATTGTATATAGATCTCGGTTTTGGCGTCATAAAAAAATATAATTTTATGTTTTAGGGGTGGCTCTCCATACATGAGAAGTGGGGAAGAAAAATATTTATTCGTTCTACCCCCTCGTGTGGGGTATCGTTGAATAGGCCTTTTAAAATAAAGGTATGATTGGTACATGATTTTCTTAAGAAAGTCAGTCCTTTTCGAGTAATCGGCTTCAAAAGTGGTTTGTAGGTATAATAAGTAATTTCTAAACTTTCTTCTATAGGTGATAGAAGCTTGTCAATTTCCAAGCTGAAAGATCATACTAAAAATCATGCTTCTTTAGGAAAATTATTTTGAGCGAAATCGGACAATAACTTTTGAAGTAATTCAAAGAAAACCTATTGCGAGTCGTTAGTTACGGAACCCTCCTTAGACATTTAGTTGGGTTATTTATTCTAAGGGCCTGTTTCACGATCTTCTAAGTTCTTCTAAGTTTTACTGACGCTAAGTATCGCATAGCTTATTCGACACGTAGCGTCACTCGTAATTTTGGTATTGGTGGTGCAATCAAAAGGGTACTAAAACACATCTTTTTCTTCTTAAACGGTGAGGGATATTTGCGAGGAAAAACAACTTACAATTAAATTTTCCCATAACTGTTCCTACATGTCTGATGTCAAGCATTTCATGTACGAGACGGGCCGTAGTGTAAATACGGTTCGCCAGTGTCACTTACTTACGGCCCGTTTCAATAACCTATCTACCAATAACTATTTGTTAGAAACGACAAATTTGTATCGCAAAAAACCGGCAAAAAATAGTTATTTATAGATAGGTTATTGAAACCGGCCGTTAGTTGTTAAATATTTAGGTACCTATAGGTGCTTTCAGATTATCTGTATAATATGTTGATATTGTATACAAAACAGTTCTGTTTCAGAAAAATCGGCCAGCCCCAGTAGGCTGTAGGTGTAGATAGTAGAAGTTGGTTGTAGGTGTAGGTTGTAGGCGTAGATAGGTTTGTAAGTTGGTAGGTAGGATGTAGGTGTAGGGGTAGTTGTAGGTGTAGGTATCGTTTTAGGTGTAAGTTTAGTAGATGAAGGTGTAGTTATTCATTTATTCCACTTCATAATTAAGACAGAACAACGTGTGTCGGGACAGCTAGTTATTTGATAGAAAACAAAAAAGGATTTTTTTTTTAAATGTACAAAAGAGGAATTATTGTGCTAGAGGAAGCACTACACGGTACACACTTGGTATAAGTCAAAAATTACCGATCGATAGCAAAAAAATTTTCCTTTAAGTATTTATTTCATTGTAATATAAGGTATAAAGGTCAACCACATAGATTATATATAAGTAGACACTTGGATTTGTGAAACACGTGTGTGTAAGTTTATATTTGCCTGACCAAAATACAAGTTTTTTTTCAAGTTTTATTATTTTATCGATTTGATACACGCTTTAAAATGCGGATTTTCAGATAAGAAGTCAATCTAATTTTTTTTACAACTGGTAAATAATAATAATTAATATTAAAAGAATAAGGAAAAATCCTAAATAGTCATTTTTTAACCTTTAAAAGAAAAAAGAAAGGATTACAATTACCGCCGGTTCGGAACCCTCACCCGGCGAGAAGAACCAGCGAAAGAAACTCGCGCGGGTGCCACCTTTTAGTAAAAAGGATAGCCAAAATTGTTCTTTTAAAAAAATATATGGCAATATCAACATGTAATCAACAAAAACAAAAAAATATGTAGACAAAAATAAATAAATATTAAATTACAATATCTACAATATTCTGGTCCTTAAAATCCCGTCAATCGGGTCAAGCCGGCTGATGCGTAAAGAAGCATGGCTCTCCCACGTTTAAATTGTATCTTTATTATCATCACTGACAGCTGTTTTCCTCTAGTTGCTTCGGCTCGGGGAAAATGTATGGTTCTTTTCGGGATAAAATATACTATTTTCTGTGAACCACTAGTAAATAGGTATATATATATATAACGCCTACTGTAGTTTTGTAATTCTATTATACTTCTTATCCTGGTTGGAGATACACAAATCGAAAGAAAATCTTTTGAAATTTATTAGCGTCCAATAAAAGGTTTACTCTTACTCTACAAATTATCGAGCAGAGTAAACTCCACAATTACCGCCTTTACACAGGCGTCGCCGTAATTTGTACGCATTTCAACGCCGCCTGCGTTAACTGGTGAAAAAAATGATATTGACATATCAATAGAAGTCTGTACTGACATTACTGACATACAAATCCTAGTGCAACGACGCCGCGGGAGCTGCGGCGCGTGTGTGCGTACTTACTCCTATACAATTACCACAATTAACAACAGATCCATCAATAATTATTTAATCAACCGTCATTGTAATTTAATCATTTCAATCACCATTGTAACAAAAATTACAGGTTATCAATTGGATTAAATGGAAGCGTACTGTCAATTACCTAATTATGTTATTTTAGTACGAGAAGCCCTGCGAAGGGTGTCAAGGCACAAGTAGGGTCGAACACCTAAAATAAAAGCCGATTATAATATCGAATGTCTATAAAATAGGTTAATCCTAATCCTCGGTTTTGTTTTCTTATTTGGAACTAACGAAATAAACCACTTTCAGAAGTACCTTGGACTAGGTACATTAATCCTACTACTATTATAAATGTGAAAGTGAGTCAGGATGGATGGATGTTTGTTTCTTTTTCACGCAAATACTGATAAACGGACTTCTCTGAAATTCGATATGGCTTTGGATTAAAACATAGGCTACTTTTTACCCCGAAAAATCGCAGTATTCCCGTGGGATTAATGACTAACTCTAATTCCTTTCCCCAGGCCACGGCAAGTTCAACCACCTAGTGCTGCTGACGTGCGGGCTGATCCTGCTCAACGTTTCCATGGAAACCGTGGGAATGTCCTACGTCATCACCGCCGCCGACTGCGAGCTCCGTCTCACAAGTCACCACAAGGGCATGGTCACCGCTGCCGCCTTTATAGGTATATCAAGTATCAAAAATGAATACTGAAGTGTCAAGTATGGACTTGTCTACTTAGAAACAATTACTTAAGCAGGTACTGTGTTCTATTAAACTGTCACCGACGGGTAGTGGCTGGTATAGAATACCTACATAGTGCGTAGGGACTCAGGCACAGATTACTTAATAGCTACTACCAATATTATTCGGTTGTTCCTACTTGCCATCTCTACGAATTTCAAATATCAATTTGAAGATTATTTTAAATCGATGACAAATCAATGGTTTATATACCCCGGTGTGAATTGATACACTTAAAAGAAACTGTAGCGTTCGACGCTCGGACAAGTAGGAAATTATTTTATCCAGAAGTAATTAAAAATATATTAGAACGTATCATTATTCATTACTTACATTATTATCTACAGCTGGTAATAACTAGAACGCTTACCTTTTAACGGAAGATAACGCGACATAATTAAAAACAATAATTACAGAAGTAGGTATGCTACTGTACAATCATTCATGTCCATAATCCGTATTCAAATTACAACAATAAAATGGGAACTGGGAAGTATACAGTAGATTTACAAAAAACGCGTGATATTATGCATAATATTTGTCATTATATAAAAACTAGCTAGGCTTTAAGCAATAACTTAACTTATGGTTAAATATTTCCACGCAAAATTTGGTTTCACGTTAGCGCCTTTAAACACGCGCCAAAAGTTTCACACAAATATTAGTGCGCCTTTACACACACGTACGCGCCCTCGCGGGAGATGCGGCGGCGCGTGTGTAAAGGTGCACTATGATTTGTGTCAAATTTTTCTCAATTTAAATCTGTATTACGAGGGCTGCACTAAAAGTATCGGGAATGGAATATTTCCACTGTTCCTGTCATATTAAAATCTTTTTAATTTAAAACTCCTTGGTTTTAAAAATCGAATACCGTTTATTTATTTAAAAAAAGATTCTCGGTCTTGTCACAAGGTCTTGTCAAACTTGTTTAGTCGTTGAGAAAATGGAATTGACTCGAGAAAATTCTAGAGCGATGATTTATTATGACTTTCGAAGTGGTTTAACACAAAAACAGTGCGTTGACCGGATGATTTCTGCATTTGGTGATGAAGCCCCATCCAAAACCACAATTTATCGCTGATTTGCTGAATTTCAACGTGGACGTGTCAAGCTCAGTGATGATCCCCGTCAAGGTCGTCCAAAAACTACAGTCACCCAAGAAAAAGTTGATGCTGTGCGTAAGCTGATTGAGGAAGATCGACATGTGACATACCGCGAAATTCAGGCAACTTTAGACATTGGCATGAGTCAAATACAAATAATCTTGCATGAAAAATTAGGTGTAAAAAAGTTGTTTTCCCGATGGATACCTATGGATACCTATGGATACCTATGGATACAGATACATTTGCTCTGTGAAGAGCAAAAAGCGGCTCGCGTTACTTGGTGCGTCAGAACTCTCGAAAGATTCCACGCAGGATCCTCAAATGCTGTATACAACATCGTATCAGGTGACGAATCCTGGATATACGCGTATGAACCCGAAACAAAAAACCAGTCACGAGTTTGGGTGTTCGAAAATGAGTTAAGGCCAACAAAAATTGTTCGTTCACGGAGTGTTGCAAAAAAAATGGTGGCCACGTTTGTCTCCAAAACCGGCCATGTTGCGACTATTCCTCTTGAGGGACAAAGAACGGTTAATGCAGAATGGTATGCTAACATTTGTTTGCCACAGGTCGTTTCTGAACTCCGTAAAGAGAACTGCAACCGCCGCATCATCCTTCATCACGACAATGCGAGTTCTCACACCGCGCACAGAACAAAAGAGTTTTTAGAGCAAGAAATCATAGAATTATTAGACCATCCGCCGTACAGCCCCGACCTAAGCCCTAATGATTTCTATACTTTCCCTAAAATAAAGAATAAATTGCGTGGTCAGAGATTTTCATCACCTGAAGAAGCTGTGGACGCCTACAAAACGGCCATTTTGGAGACCCCAACTTCCGAATGGAATGGTTGCTTCAATGATTGGTTCCATCGTATGGAAAAATGTGTCAAATTTCGCGGAGAATACTTTGAAAAGCAATAAATACATTTTTAAATAGTAATGTTGTGTCACATCCTTGATTCCCGAAATTTTCAGTGCCGCCCTCGTATCTCTACCATATTTTAATTGCAATCCGATCTATTTGACTCTGTTCTCCAGGTATAATAAGCACCTCATTCCTGTGGGGATACCTGGGCGACAAGCGCGGGCGGCGCGCGGTGATGCTGCCGGCCATGGTCACGTCTGCCGCCTTCTCCGTGGCCTCGTCCTTCTCCACCAACGTCTGGATGCTGGCCGTACTGAGGTTCTTCACCGGCTGCATGTGAGTGTTGCCATGGTAACGCACAATCATCTCGACTCTGTTTGACACCACGTGTGTGAGAGGCACACATTGGCGTAGCGAACTATAGCGAGTATATCTATACTTCTATTCTAATAACAAAGAGGAATGATTTGATCGTTTGTTTGTATGTTTGTTTGTTTGGCATTGAATTTGCTGTGACGGTACAGGACTGATTTGGATCAAATTTGGCACCGATATAGAGTCTACCACGGGGAATGACATAGGCTTTTATCGCGGAAAAATGTATTTTTCCGCGATAAAAGCCTATACCCCGCAGGATTTCTTTGCGCGGGCAACATCTAGTCATAATATTATGATCCTTATCTAAACAATAATAGTAAAGCCTTTTGACAAATTGTTTATTAGTTAACAGTTATCTCTTTAATAAGAGGCACATAATGAAATCCAAATAAATCTGGTGTTAGGTATATTATGTTTATTTTTACTAATGCTCTTAAGTCAATCTAAGGATACTGACTTGACTTTAGATGTCTGAGTAACATCTATAATAATAACTCCCTCACCGATTTCGGTGACGGGGGCTGGTTTCATTGGAACCAGGCCAGTTACGCAGGAGTTATTTTATAGTGCCCAAGTGTGTGCTCAGTATACAAGAGCACTCTTCCTTTACTCTCATAACCCAGTGGGACGGATAACCGACACGACTGGCGAAAGATCAGGCGCAGGTCCAACTTTTTACATGAGACGCATGGAACATCTTTCTTTTCAAACAATCAGGTGATCAGCCTGCATTGTCCTAACCAAACAACATTTTTGTTGTTCCAGTGCGGGAATCGAACCGACGACCTCTGAGTCGAGAGCCAAGCTTTAACCACCAGACTAAATATAGAAGAATAAAGAGAAAAGATTTGTTTCTTTGTGTGTTTGCTTGCATTGAATAGGTTCCGAAGCTACTGGACTGATTTGGATTAAAAATTTTGGACATATATAGAGTACACCACGGGAAAGGACATAGACTACTTGCGACAAATGTACGGTTTCATCGAGATTTCCTTTTGCGCGCACGAAGTCGCGGGCGACATCTAGTTTGTAATAAATTTTATCCTATTAATCTATCTGTATGATATGCCCAGGGTATCAGCATCAAGCGCGACGGTATACGCGTACCTGGGCGAGATGCACACCAACACCAAGCGCGCGTCCGCCATCGCCTGGGGCTCCGTCTTTATATCATTTTCCTTCATCATACTACCCGGTTAGTGCTATCGCTGACATATATATATAAAGAGTGATTTTTTTTAATTGACGGTAAACAAAATCCAAAACTATGAGGAAATGTGAAAAGTGCTGTAAGGAGTTGCGATTAATTTAATTTTTATACTTTAAGACGAGTAAATCTTGTGTTACATATGTATAATCGGATTCTTGGAAACGGCTGCATTTCCATTAAATTTTGGCGGACAAAAATCGCTCTAGCTAGGTCTTATCTCAGTGAAACTGTGCATTTTTAAGTAATATATTATTTTTCCGTCGCGTAATAAGATATGAGTGATTTCGATCGTCCGTCCGAACGTCCGTCCGAACGTCCGGTTGGCGGCTTGTTTAGCGACTAGCGTTAGACTTTATGCGTTGTCAGCAAATTGGTATCTCGGGTTCGAATCCCGGTCAGACGAATATTTATGTGATTCTATTTATTTCTTTTCCCTTTTTTAATTTTTTATTTCTTTTTAATGATTATATCGTTCTAATAAACCTCAGAGCAAAGCTCGGTCTCCCAGGTGCTTGTAATTATAGATTAATTACTTTGCAGAATTTGTTCCTGATTAGCAACACTATCGAATGGTGTAAATGCATGTAAATATTTTTCCAAAATCGATTGCTTCGATACCTGGCTAAATCTAATGATGCAGTACTAATTTACTTTTCATCAAAATCGGGCTCGCAATTCGTTTCAGCATTTTTGCTATTTCTCATAGTTTTTGAAATTGAAAAAGGCTTACCTAGCTGACAGTGGCATGTTGATCATAGGATCCGATACAATTTCGCGTTACCTTCCCGGTCTTATGACCCTAAAACACAAAAATATAATAAATAAGAGATTCAAAATGAATATATGTATCATATCACTTTATACACACATATCACCAAGAGTGATAATATATGACTCTTGGTGACGTCGGGACTCGATTATGACCTGCCTTCGGAAAAAAATCATATCACATTGGGTTTTTCCCTAAAAATATTAGTTAATAAAAGACGTCAACTAGTTTAAAACTAAATAAAGAATATCTAGTAAATACGACTACAGACGAAAAACTGGTAATAAAGATATGGTTGAACATTCAATTACTGTATTAATTAATGAGGGTTTTTGATTTTTTTTCTGCCGTTGGGGGGCAGACTTAGCTCATACAAAGCGTCATCTGGAGGCGTAAGTGGTATCAAAAACGGTCAATAAGAATTTTCGATTCTTTTTCTGTCACCAGGCGGCGCTTGGTAGCACGACGGTCCTTGTCGTGTCAAAAAGCTGTCAGATATCACGAATTTAAAAACCTCCATTGGGTAATTATTTACCAATTTTCGAAGTTCCCCGCTGTGCCAAACTTTCTCCTACGGACTTACTTTATCTTAAAAACAATAACCTATGTTAAAAACGTCGTCATTCAATCATTTGACGGTTTTGTGCGATACGACGTTTCTAACAAATAGTTATTGGTAGATAGGTTATTGAAACGGGCCATTAGTAACAATATGTTAGACTATAGTTTATGAATAATCTAGAACTAATCTAGTAGTAGGTAGGCAAACAGAGCGACCCTATGATATTATCATTGCGAATATTTGCCCTAATTTAGTGATAAATACAATGCATAGTTACTAGTCGAAATAATTATGCCACTAGTATGCCACTAGTCACGTAAATTGTATCTAAAAATATAAAAATATAATAATTACATAAGTTCTAACATGGGTTTTGTAGCAATCTTAAAATAGCTTTATAATATTCTTGATTTCTTAAATATGTTGAAGTGCTTACGTGTATTTTTTTTTAAATAATACCTGAATCATTTTTACCACGCTGTACCTCTCTACTGTTATAAGGCTCGTTTATGTGTATTCTGAGTTGTCCGCCTAAAGTCACGAAACTTTACCTTCAGTCTCTTCATAGCTTTTTTTCAATATAAAAAAAATAAATAAAAAAAATAACCTTTATTTGACTAATTAGGACATACAGGTAATAATATGATACAGGTGTACACGATGGTCTTAAACAAAAATAGATATTTAAGATATTCAAGTATTCGATTCACGTTCCAAAAATATTTAAGATATCGATAAACATTACCTTTTATAAAATACTATTTATAATCGCGCGCGGCGCGGCCTATACAGCGCCGCGGGCGCGGGACCTTTAAAGCGGACGCGTTGTACGGCAGTACGAGTGTGTCCAACTGTCCATGCGTATGCATACTGCCATAAGTTACGTAATACTAATTTTGTGTTAAAATTCGGATAGAAATATACCCTGTAGAACTTATTTTGTCGTTGATTGAGGAGAATCCTGCTTGTTAATATAAAGGAATAGTCGGTTCATTCTTATTCAGGAAACAATAATATTCGAAAGATAAAATTGGAATGTACTAATGTACATTCCAATTTTATCATTCAAATGTTAAATATTAATTTAACATGGTAATAGTCTGTTAATAAAATGCAGTCGCACAATCAGATTCAGCAATTTGTATAATACAAAGTATTGTTATTACTTTTCATACATTGAGCATAGCATAGTACTATTATTATATTAATCACAACAAATAGATGGTGTTAGATAATGTTACAGGTCGTTAACCTCAAAATAGGTCATTGACGCTATTAGTATAACGTGTTACTATCATTAAACTTATATTTATTTACACTATATCCGACTTCATGACTTTTGTGCATTATGCATGTGACTTTATATGCACACACATTCACGAGCATTTATTAAATTATTTACATTGTACATATATTAAAATTTTATGCAAAATATTAGCGGACCCGACCGACCTGTACCCTACACACGTCTCTTACAAAAATGTCAAAGTTTTACAATAAACTGTAATAAAACATATATATATATATATATATAATTTATTTATGTGTAACATCTTTCCTCTCGCTTTCTTGCAATTTGCGGGAGTGATTTCGTGAAATGGTACGGAAGTGTGTAACAGGAAGTTGCGGAAGCACACGCGCGAAGATTTGATTTGACGAATGAGCGCGCGGTGGTAGAGTTGGCCGTCAGATTCCAATAAAATATTTCAGTATTTAGCTTTTTTAAATTTTGACGTTGATTTCTGTCACTGCTTAGTGAAATAGTTTCCGTATTTTTTTATCATATATTATTAAATCGTACTAAACATTGTGTTTTTTTTTTTTATATTTTTTAAAATACTACACTTCATATGCGACTACTCTAAGGCTAGCTCGTTTTTTTATTTTATGTTTTAACATTGCTATTTCTGTTCCGTTTCCTGACTCTAGGCCTAGCATGGCTAATAATCCCTGGCAAATGGTCCTTCGACCTGTTCGGATTCACGGTTGTGCCGTGGCGGGTGTTTATCTGGTCGTGGTGCGCCCCAGGTCTTCTCGGGGCTCTGGCACTGCTCTGGCTGCCGGAGAGCCCCAGATACCTGTTCTCGGCCTGCGGGCCAGAGAAGGCGCTGCCGGTTCTCGCCATAATGTACGCGTGTAACCACAATAGCAGGAATGATAAATTCCCGGTAAGTGCCACGTTTAAAAGTTACCAAATTGCCTCCTACACTACTTTTTTACCGCAGGGTATAAATATACACAGCCCCTTACTAATAAAACTATTTACACAACGGATAACTTAAACAACGTTCCTGTCTTTGTCTGATACGTTGGAAATGTCACTTGACAGACAAAGACAGCAACATTGTTTAAGTTATCCGTTGTGAAAATATTTTATTAGTAAGGGGGACAGTGTTTTTTCATTCAGTGTTCAAACTTTCAGGAGTGAATATTATACTCTTGAATATAATCAACTTTTTCTATGGTGACCCCTACAAAATGTTATTTATGCCATAGCCCTTTTGTAGGACACAGCAGATTTTTTTTTTCAATTAGGAAAGTTGATCCTATAGTAAACGTTGCTTATATTCAAGAGTATATTCACTCCTGAAAGTTTGGACACTGGCTGGAAAAACACCCTGTATAAGATTGTTCAAAATCCACTACGGATATTTTAGGACCTACTGGCAGAAAAATAACTAAAAATATCGAAAAAAAATCAAAGCCCGCAATAATTCAACTTCTCGTGAACATCTTTAACGCCCTTTTAGTAGGATGTTCATTCCCAGACATTTGGAAAGTAGAGTAGTACATTATCATAGGTATACACAAACCGGGTAAACCGGGTGAAACCTACTAGCTACTGACCAATCAGTCTCATTAGCTCTCTTTAAGGTATACGAGCGAATTCTACTGAGGCGTCTAAAGGACGTCATAACAGAGAAAAAGCTCCTACCACGTCTGGTAGGAGCTTTTTCTCTGCTCGTCAGCAGGTCGCCTTCCGTGAACAACACAGCTGCCTAGCTCAAGTACACCGCATAACGGAGTACATACTTGAAATCAAGAACGACAGGAAAACGACATGCGCCGTTATCTTCGATATCGCAAAAGCATTCGACAAAATCGAGCACCAAGGTCTGTTGTACAAACTGTACCAACTTGGCGTACCAGATTGTCTCGTACTGATAATTAACAATTATCTTAAGGACCGAAAATTTCGCTTCCGAGTCGAAGGCGCACTATCCTCCCTCAGAGATATTGAGGCGGGAGTCCCGCAATGCTCGGTACTCTCGCTCTCTCTCTACAACCTGTACACTTGCGATATCCCCAAACACCCTAGGGTGCAAATGGCTTTATTCGCAGATGACACAGCCCTGTACTATGCTCATCGCAAAGCCGACACCGTTTCAAATAATCTCCAGAAAGCAGTCGCCGATCTCGGCGACTTGACTTGACGACGCTTCTCTAAATGAAGAATCGAAGTAAGTCCAGAAAAAAGTAAAGCAATCCAATTCAAAAAATTTAGAAATAACCAAAAACAATAAAATGGGTTCCATCAGCCTGCACGGAAATAAAATCCCGGAGGTCAAAACAGTAAAATACTTAGGCGTAGTACTAAACAAGTCGATGACGTTTACCGATATCTTATACGTAGATCCATGGACTACGAACACGACGCACAGACTTTCAGAGATCCCCAAAAGCGGCCTAAGCATATCTTAGCCGAACCAGTAGACTCCATAACGAAATACGCAACGTACTGTAAACAGTTACGTAAAGACAAAAAATATTCACCCGCGTGGATAGTAAAGCGCCGGGGTCGACGCCGACGTCTACAGTCGAACAGAAGTCAGACACGAACACACGTACAGATATACGGACCGACACTAACACGGGACCTCCGAACTCGAACCCGGGTCCGAGTTCGACTCCCACGTAGCCACATTTAATTATGACCGCAACCGCGATATTGTTATAGAGAGATCTATAATACCGCGGATTTAATCGACATCAGGACATACGCGCGCGAGTCTACCCAACCGCTCGCGAAAGGGGGGAGGGACGGCCCTCCCAGTTCCAATACATTGAACTGCTCCATCCAGATTAACACTCGTACACCATTAGTGTGTGCTACCGCGCGCGAGCAACCACACTCGTCAGTGAGTGAGGAAGGGGCCGGACCGCTCAGCAGGGGGGACAATTGCCTCTCCAGACCTAAAAATAGCTTATCCGTAGCTATTCCCAAAAACCGGTTTGTATATCACCGGTGGGGGTGTAGTAGGAGTCTCCCCACCAAAACAACTAGCTAACCGGCAGTCACCAGTCCGACTAAAATAAGACGGCCTCAAGCCATTAGCGTAGACCCATTAAAAAAAAATACGAAAAAAAAAATATACTAAATAAAAATTAATTGCGCTCTCTAAGACGCACTGATATCATCAACCTCACAAAAACAGGTGATTTAAATAGGGAGCAAAGCCTTTGCGACATCAATACCATCAGCTGTGTGAGGTCAATGAACTTAACAGTGCCGTAAAGAGCGTAATGTAATTTTATTGTTTTTTTTTTACTTATGTAACTATTTTTCTGCTTAAACGTCTGGACATAAACAGTAGGTCATATGCTCAAAATATCCGTAATTAATTTTGAACAACCATATAGATAGTTGATAAAATGTTGATCTCACTATATTTTACTACGTATAGTTAATCTTTAAAAAAGTGTGTTAAGTCAGAGGATTCCCAACTTACCTTGGGATGATTAGTCAAGCCGAATGAAAGTGGCAACCAAGTAGTAAGATACGATTACATGCAAGTAACATGTAACTAACTATGTACACATAAATCCTAATTTCTATTTCAGGTGGAGAAGATCACATCGGCAGAGGTGACCAAGTCGGGCGGCTTTGTCGGCGCGATCAAGAACATCTCACTGCTGTTCCGGCCGCCGCTGCTGAGATGTGTTATAATCTCACACACGCTGATGTTCGCCATCTTCATGTTGTAAGTGTACAGATTAAAGATGTAACCCATGACTTTGTTAACCTAGACAGAAAATCTCTGTATGTATATTCCGTGCGATCGACCTACCGTAAGTTCTGCGCTTCTCTGCGCCCCTAATTTAATTCGGTGGTTAAGGCATAAACTAAAAACATTCATATCATCTATGCATTATTAACTCGTATCAAGTTTTGATCATTTTTAGTGTTCAGTGCCCAAAGGGTTAAAGGCGCCATTGAGACTTCACTATGTGTCCGTCTTTCTGTCACCAGGATGTATCTCCTCAACGGTGATAGCTAGAAATTTTCGCAGATGTATTTGCCGGTTACGGTTGCCGCTATGACAAAAATAGTACAAACAGAATAAAATAAATGTTAAATAAATGCACATACAACAAACGTGATTTTTTTGCCGCTTAGTACGAAACCTTTCATGCGCTAGTCCGGCTCGCACTTGGTCGGTTTTCATTCATTTTGTTGCTTATAACTCATTTTATAGTAGGTAAGTAGAATTCGTAGTATTGAGTACAATAATAGCTCCTATTTCAAGACCTCGATAATTTGTTTCTGAGTATCCAAACTGATCAAAATTATTGATTGAACTTAGGACCGTTATCAAAGTCAAGAGCAGATTACAAGTTAGCAAAATGGCTGGATAACCTACCGATAACACTGTTAAGGTCAATGCAAACATACTATGTTCTACGTCAATGTCGTTGCGATGTAGTTAGAAACATAACAACAAGTGAAGGATATGATGATTAAGTCCGTTACTCGCAATTTTTAGTTCTTCTTAAGTAAGCCATACACGCTGCGGTCTACCGGAGAGGTTACCTGTACAGGTTTGCCAGCCGAACGTCAGTAACGTGTATACGAACGTTTCGGTGTATCGGTGCGGTCATTAGTTCTTTTTACGATAGCATCGATTGAACACGCCGCCGCGCCGACGCGCTGGCATTTAAGGCCGTTTTAAGCCAAAAACTGACGCCGCGTTGCGTCAAGTGTCTGGGAGACCACGGCACCTCTGACTGTCCCCGTAAGAGCCCAGCTGAGGAAATCGAACCTCCCGGCTGTGTCCTCTGTAAGACCCAAGGTCACCCCGCCAATTACAGAGGGTGCAAAAAAGCACCCAAAGAAAAAAAGGGTATTGCACCACAAACAAAAGGTGCCCCCCCAAAGTAGAGATTCGTCCCTGCCCCCCTACCCTCCAAATCTGCGTGGACCAAACCCACTCAGAATCTCATTTCAAATCTAGCGGTTTTCCCCGCTCTTCCTACTAAGGCCATGCCCTCCGCGCTTAAAGCGCCTAAGGCCACCCCCCGACTCCCAGTTTCCCAGTAGGCCCCATGTTTCTAAGCAAAATCGGGCCTATTGATCCGATGGCGCTTTCTATTTTAGCCACAAAGCTAAAAAGATCGGTCACAGACCGCATCCAAGCTCTGTCAGCCCATCAAGTCTTGATCAGTAGGATAAAGGCGCTCTCCTCCGACTGTAACTAATGGAGCCTTCAGGAAGGACAAAGCCGCACTCGTTACGCGTAGTGTCGTTCAACACTAACTAAACAACATTAGAAATAACATAAACGAAATTCGCGATTTTGTAAGCAGCCAAAATGTCGACATTCTTCTAGTACAGAAGACGTTCTTAAAACCTAGTATGAGGATCCCAAAAATAGCAAACTACAAAATAGTTAGAAACGATAGAACTCGATCCCGACTCGGAGGTACTCTTATCTACTATAAAAATCCTTACACTGTATTCCTTTAGAGCCACCACCCTTTATTAACTTTAGAGACATCTATTTGCCACATTAACATGTCAGGTCACGGACCAATTGTAATAGTAAGCGCGTACTTAGCGTGCAATAAAGAATTACATTCTAGCGATTTACAAACGCTATTTAACTTAGGCAACGCCGTCGGTCGTCGGCAATGATGACGGCGCGCCGTCATCATTGCCGACGACCTAAATTGCAAACACACTGAGTGGGGCATCGTTCGTAACAATAGAAACGACAACATTATCTGTAGTTTAATCGATATTTTTAACTTTGCACTATTAGCTCCCGCTGACCCCACTCGCTATGACACCAATGAAAACATCAACGGTGTCATACGCGATCCTAGTACTATAGACATAGCTTTAGTCAAAAATGTTTCTCTCAATATCTATATTGAGACTCTCCACGAGTTTAACTCGGACCACAGACCGGTTACAATTACACTTGGTAGTCTTAACCCCAACAATTCTAGCACTAAAAAGATCGTAGACTATAAATCATTAGCGGAGAACATCAAAGTCCTCCAATCTAATCACCTTGACAAAATTACCGATATTATAGATAGTAAAGAGACAGCCATAGAGGCCGCCTCCCACTTGACCGATCACATGGTAGCGACCATAGAAAATTCATCTAGGGAGGTGCCAACGACTCACAAGGGCCGTTGGCCCCTCCCAGAGGACATAAAAGAGGCCATTAGACTCCGGAATGCGGCCAAACACACATATGATCGCTACCAGTCGGAAGAGTGGAGGAAATCCCTCCGTCACTACGAAAGGGAAATTAAGTGTAAGATCAAACAGCACAAAACCGAGAGTTGGGATCGACTTCTCAACGAGTTAGAACCGTCACACGTGGCATATTGGACACTCGCGAAGGCCCTCAAAAATAACACGGAGAGCGACATGCCTCCGTTAGATAGACAAAATCGTCCTCCTGCACTAGAAGACATAGAAAAGGCCGAATGCCTAGCTGATAATTTCGGACAACAGTGCCGGCCGAGTACTCTCCCGATTAATCCCGAGCACCTTAGCTTAGTGAATAGCGAGGTCAACAGCCAACTCTCGAGGCCACCTGATGACGATAGGGTGAGGATGGTGGACTCGTAAGAGGTCAATAACATTACGAGTATAAAGTGTATGAATGCCAAAAAGGCCCCAGGCCAAGACGGTATTTCAAACAAAACACTTAAAATGCTACCGTCCGAGCTAATTCAACTCCTAGTGAACATCTTTAACGCCCTCTTAGTAGGATGTTCATTTCCAGACATTTGGAAAGTAGCTATTGTCATAGGTATACACAAACCGGGGAAACCCCGGAAGGCACCTGGTAGCTACCGACCAATTAGTCTCATTAGCTCCCTTGGATAAGTCTATGAAAGAGTAATAAAAAGGCGCCTCAATGACGTCATAACCGATAAAAAACTCCTTCCAGACGAGCAGTTTGCCTTTCGCAAAATGCACAGCTGTCCCGTTCAAGTACACCACTTAACGGAGTACATAATCGCTAGCAAAAACGACAGGAAGACGACATGCGCCGTATTCTTTAATATAGCAAAAGCTTTTGACAAAATTTGGCATAACGGATTGTTATACAAACTTTATCAAATGGGCATACCCGATAATCTTGTTTTATTAATCAGTTAGTTACTTTCTTAAAAATCGCAAATTTCATTTCCGCGTAGAAGGCGCATTGTCGTCGCCAAGATATATGGAGGCGGGAGTACTGCAGGCTCGGTCCTCTCACCCTCCCTATATAACCTGTATACTAGCGACATCCCCAAACACGCTAAGGTGCAATTAGCCATGTTCGCGGATGACACAGCCCTATATTATTCCCACATCCGTCCCTGTACCGCTTCTAAAGCCCGCTAGGAGTCAGTTACGGCTCTCGGTAAATGGTTCTCCAAATGGAGAATCGAAGTAAATCCAGACAAAAGTCACGCCATCCAATTCGACAAAAAATCTTGCGCAAAGAAGCGCACATACGCGCGTAAAATGATGAGCCCTATAAGCCTTCACGGCAATATAATCCCAGAGGTCACTCATGTCAAAAATTTAGGCGTAGTACTAAATAAGTTGATGACGTTTTCGAGTCACATCACTAACACGTTACGTAAAGCGAAATTTGTACTCTTCAAATTATATCCGCTACTTAATTCGCGAAGAAAAATGTCCCTAAGACATAAGCTTACATTATACTTAGTCTGGCCATAAATACTGTTACAATTCAAAATAAACAAAATATTACATTTTAATTTGGAATCTGTAATTTCATTGTGTTTTCTCATTTTGGCGCCAATACATTGTTCAATATTTTGCGATATTAAAATGGAGTGGGGTGATAAAGAGAACCGAATCGCTGTGATTGCATTACACAAAGTCGATATGGAGTCAAATGCAATTTTTAAAACTCTACATAGTGATATATAATGTGGGTAGTCCCCGAAAACAGTAGCAATTTTGGTGCTCTCTAATTGATTTATTAAAATATATAGTTAAACAAGTTAATTTTGTGTAATTATGTGCTAATTTAATGTGGAGCTCACCTGTACTCAATTTCACATTATAATCTCCTTTCTAAAAGCACTATTTACATTATTTACAAAATCAACACTAGTTTCGCCATCTTCAAATATTATGGATGTCAATAACCTGGATTCCTTGAGCAGTTTTTTTGAGTCCCGTATGAAGCAATATGAAGACAAATTACAGAAGATTGCTAAAGGCTCTAATATCAATTCAGACATTGCCACTTTGACTGAAGATTTTAAGGATTTTAAGAAAACTATCTGGCAAATTTTGTCAAGACTCAAGAATGATGTGGAGTCCCTTACACTATGTCTTGATCGGCACGAAATGATTATGCGTCGAAAGGTATTACTATTCCATGGTATCCCTGAGGAGCAAAACGAAAAACAGTGCGATCTGATTCACCAAGTGTTGTCGGATAAGATGAAACTTAGTGCTACTAGCACAGACTGCCTTCATGTTTGCCATCGTCTTGGGATGTCGACTTCTTCTAAGGCTAGACCCATCTTAGTGCGATTTACTACATTTGAAGATAGGCAACATGTGTGGGATACAAAGACTTCTCTAAAAGGCACCGGTATCACTATATCAGAGTTTTTGACCAAAACAAGGCATAAAATATTTACTACTGCTCGCAGGCATTTTGGCATAAAAAACTGCTGGTCGAGTGATGGTAAAATTGTCATCATCCTCCCGGATAAGAGCCGTCGTAAAGTTGAAACTTTCGCATCTTTGGAGAAGGTCATGGCCCAGTTCCCAGCCAGCTGTGAAGAGGCAGAGACTCATTTGCAGGACCTCAAAGCTGGTCGGTGCAGTCAATGAGTCAAGTCTGTAGAATCAGTGAAGTGGTCGAAGCTTTACTGAAGGTTTCTAGGGAGTTTTGGCCCTGGAACACAAAATAGCACTTTTTTTTTTCTTTTTTCTTTTTTTTTGAAGTTGTACCACTTGCCCACACTTGTGTACGTTAGCGAATATTTAATGGTTAATATTCTACTGATATTACACATTAAGAACCGAAATAACACAAATTTATGAAGGAAATACAAAATACACAACGCCACCCATTGAATTCCCCGCCGAAACTCAATTTGAGATTTGTCAGATGTGAAATGACAGCTGTCTTTTTCTTTTTTTTTGGTTGCTTTCAGTTTTGCTATTCGGACGATTCTCTTGTACCTGCCAAAAACGTGTTTTGTATATTCATAAATTGATCTTCCTACCTGTTACTAATATTATTTTTAGATCATTCCCTTTGGATATAATTTTGTTGTATTTTTATTTTAAACTAAAAATGTATTTTATGTTACACGGTAAAATAATGGTTTTGTAATGAGTACCTAGTGAGTTTCACTACCAAATCTTAGTATTTAGCAGGAATATTTATTTTTTTATTTTATGTTACACGGTAAAATAATGGTTTTGTAATGAGTACCTAGTGAGTTTCACTACCAAATCTTAGTATTTAGCAGGAATATTTATTTTTTTATTTTTTATTTTAATTTCTTTTATATATTTATATATTTATATATTTTAAACTATTTTTATATTATTGTATATTCTTAATATTTAAATTTTATATTATAATTGTCATATCTATAATTATACTGGTTTGAGTATGGTTGACTTTAACAGTAGCTTTTTCTCCTGCTCTTCATCGTCGAGTTTTGAAAGTGCGCTTACTCTACTCTAATTCACCTCCTTCTTTGTGTGATGAACTCTCTAATATTTTCTGTCACTACAATTCAAACCTTAACATAGCACACATTAATGCCCAAAGCATTCCTAGTCATTATCCTGATCTCCTTGCTTCCTTCAGCGCTGCTAACCTTGATGCCATTTTTATATCCGAATCCTTCCTTAAGCCTTCTCTTCCTTCAATTCAATATTCTATAAACGGGTTTGTCCTCATCCGCAATGATAGAACGGGTAAAGGTGGCGGTGAGGTTGCTATATATCTCCGTGCTGATATTGAGTATACAATCTTGAATATATCTCCTTCGCCTTATTCAGAATCAGCGGAATATCTGGCTATTGAAATTGTCGCTCATCATACCAAATTGCTCCTGATTGTTTTATATAGCCCTAACTCTCGTATCGATTATTTTGATTCTCTTGACAATCTTCTTACTAATTTTCGTCCAAATTATCAACATGTCATAATCATGGGTGATTTCAACACTTGCCTGCTCAAGACTAATCACCGGTCAGAAAAACTACAGTCGCTTCTAACTTCCTACAACCTGCATGTCCTTCCTTCCAATCCCACCCACTACTCTCCTGATTGTACCCCCTCTCTATTGGATCTTATGATTGTTTCTTCTCCTAATAACGTAGCTACTCATGGACAGCTTGATGCTCCTTTTTCCTATCATGACCTTGTCTTCTTGTCTTATAAAATAAAACCCCCTAAACGTAAACCCCAATCCTTCCTCTTACGTAGTTTCAATAATATTGATCTCCAAGCACTTGAGCTAGATGTTAAAAATTTGAACTGGACATCTGTGCTTCAAAGTACAAATATAAACGACAAAGTTGACAGCTTTAACAATATAATTTTAAAACTGTATGATCACCACGCGCCTGTCAAGAGAGTCAAAATAAAGCACAACCCGGCTCCATGGTTTACTGAAGCCATCAAGGAGCGAATGGTGGCACGTTATCACGTGAGATAACGTGGGCTATGGAAAATAAATCTCTTAGTGTCCTCGTTCTTTTAGATTTCAGCAATGCCTTCAATTCCATTAACTTCGATATACTAGTCGGTATGCTTCAGTCTCTCAATATGTCCCCTTCTGTCCTGTCCTGGTTTAACTCCTACCTTCGGGGTCGCTCGCAGCGAGTGCAAGTCAATGATAATTTCTCAGATTGGTGTTATCTTGATGCGGGTGTTCCCCAAGGTGGGGTGCTTTCTCCTCTTCTCTTCTCAATCTTCATTAACTTTATTACTAAGGTGATAGTGGCTAAATATCATCTTTATGCTGATGATCTTCAGATATACCGTCATTTCACTATTCCTCATGCAGCATCCGCTATAGCTCTTATTAATGATGATCTTAGTCGAATAAGTGAATGGGCACAATCCTTTGGTCTACTTGTAAACCCTGCTAAAACAAAGGCATTATTAATAGGTAGCAAACGGATGTTAGCACTACTTAATAAATCAACTCTTCCTCCCATTAGTCTAAACGGTTCATTGATTCCCTTTTCCGACTCTGCCAAAAACCTGGGAGTTATTTTTGACTCTCACCTGTCTTGGAATGCCAATACCAACAATGTTAGCCGTAAAGTTTACCACGCCCTCCATTCGCTCAAGTTACTCCAAAATTTCCTTCCAGCTCCTACTAAAATTCTTTTGGCACAAACCCTTATTCAACCTATAATCGATTATGCTGACGTCTGTTACCTGGATGCAAATGAAGAGATCCTAAACAAGTTAGAACGTTTGCAGAATCTCTCCATACGTTTCATTTTTGGATTAAAGAAACGAGACCACGTATCCCAATACAGAAAGCAGCTCCAGTGGCTTCCTATTCGCCTTCGCAGAAATTATCGCATATTATGTTTTCTTTTCAATACTTTATTTAGTCCCTCATCTCCTTCTTACTTAAACGAGCGCTTCTCCTTTCCTAATTTCCACAACTTATCTTGTAGACCCTTTAGACGCACCCTTCTAGATATCCCTCCCCATCGTACTGACTTTTTTGCCTACTCCTTCACGGTCCACGCTACTAAGCTCTGGAACTCCTTACCAACTCAGATACGTGAGTGTAAGACACTTGGGTTATTTAAGAAAAGGCTGCGCGAGCACTTTCTCAGCTTAGCCTTTAATTAAAGTGTTATATAGTATGGTTGATTATTATTTATAAGTATGTAATTTTTATCCAATATTTTATTGCAATTGTAATGATTATGATATATATTAGTTTATTATAATATATCTATGTAAGTATTCGTATATATATGCATTCATTTATTATTATTGTTATATGTAAATTGTAGTAGTACGCACCATTTATTGTTACTTTTATAACTAAACTTTCCTGTATCAGGTCTGCTGGAAGAAATTCCAATTTGGAATAAGTTGTACAAAACTGTTTTCTGTTTTCAAGTTGTCAATGTCAAAGGTTTACTATGTGTACATAAATTATTAAATAAATAAATAAATAAATAGTATTAGTAAAATGTTTGTGTACCGGGCTATTAATAGGTACAATGAGACCTCCTCTGTTTATGACAGAAAAAGATCTGGCCGTCCACATAGTGTTCGTACGAAAATGGTGGTCAAAGCAGTAAGGGAAAGAATTCAAAGAAATCCTGTCCGAAAGCAAAAGATTTTTTCTCGGGAGATGAAGATAGCACTTAGAACCATGTCGCGTATTTTAAAAGATGTCTTAGGACTTCCAGCCTATAAGATACGTACTGGTCATTTCTTAACTGATAATTTAAAAAGTAATAGGGTGGAAAAATCTAAACAACTACTGAAGCGGTAAGCAAAGGGAGGTCACAGAAAAAATTTGTTTACGGATGAGAATTTTTTTAAAATTGAGCAACATTTTAACAAACAAAATGACCGTATTTATGCTCAAAGCTCTAAGGAAGCTTCCCAATTAGTCGACAGAGTGCAACGTTGGCACTATCCGACATCAGTGATGGTTTGGTGGGGTATTAGCTATGAAGGAGTGACTGAGCCATATTTTTGTGAAAAAGGTATCAAAACATCGGCACAAGTGTATCAAGATACCATTCTCGAGAAGGTAGTGAAGCCCCTTAACAACATCATGTTCAATAACTAGGAATGGTCCTTCTAGCAAGACTCTGCGCCGGGTCATAAAGCTCGGTCTACGCAGTCTTGGTTGGAAACGAACGTTTCGGACTTCATCAGAGCTGAAGACTGGCCGTCGTCTAGTCCCTATCTTTATCCGCTGGATTATAATTAATGTTCAGTTTTAGAGAGTACGGCTTGCTCTAAATGCCATGATAATTTGGAGTCCCTAAAACAATCCGTTCGATTGGCAGTGAAGAATTTTCCCATGGAAAAAGTGCGTGCTTCTATTGATAACTGGCCTCAACGTTTAAAGGACTGTATTGCAGCCAATGGAGACCACTTCGAATAAGCTTTTTATATTTTAAATAGTTTTATATTTATGTATTAAACTGTAAAAGTAATACAAAATATTTGCAATAGAATTTTTTTTTTCTTAGTTTCGGTATTTATGGCAAGACTAGGTATAAAGTATGTATAAGTACGGTACTCACTTATGCGTGCGTCTCTTTCGCACAAATAAGCGAGTCTCAAATGGACCGATTGCAAAGAGTCCAAAACCGGTTTCTACGCATGGCAACAGGAGCCCCCTATTACATGCCATCGACTTGCATACAGACTGCGAACTTGTCACTATAAACGCCTATATCGAAGAACTCGTAGATTCTTTGATAAAGGCAAAAAACATCCAAACCCTCTTATCCAAAAGGCCCTGGACTACAACCACGACGCACAGACATTCCGACTTAGGCCGCTTGTACGGGACAAGCGGCCTAAGCACATCTTAGCCGATCCCATTGACCCGATCACAAAATACGTAACGTACTGTGTACAGTTACGTAAACAGAAATCATACGCACCCGCGAAGTTAGTATCGCACCGGGTTCGACGCCGCGCCTACCCCGAGGTCCCACATCCGATATACAGACCGACCCTAACACGGGACCGAACCTGAACCCGAGTTCGATTTCGCATCCTAGTAGGCCTAGGTACACTACATAATAGTGACGATATTGATATAGAGAGCTCTACCAATACCGGGAACCTCATCGACATTAGGACTTACGCACGCGTGTCATCCCGACCGTACGCGGAAGGGGAGAGAGACGGCCCTCTCAGTACCGAAACCAAAAAAATCTCGAGCTCCTCTATCGCGATAACTCGCACGCCGTTAGTTTTTGCTACCACGCGCGAGCAACCTCACTCCTCAGAGATTGAGGAAGGGGTCGGACCCCTTAGCAGGAGAGACCCGCGTCTCTCTCGTCACAATAATAGCTCACAACCCGTAGCTGTCCTCAATATCCAGTCTGAACATCACCCGGGTGATGTTAGGGAGGGTCAAACCCTCGCATCGTCTCTCACCTAATCAACTAGCCACCAGGCTACTTATAGTCCGACGTAGCTACAGCGGTCTTAAACAACTGACGCGACCTGCGCAGGCGACCGAATTGCACGCATGCATGCACAGGTACACTACGGTATACGGTGTCACTCGAAATAAGTGCTTTAGCAGGATCTCGCTTACAGTCATGTTGCCTAAGAAATTTTTTTCGTGTATTTGATGTTAGAAAGAACAACATTTTAATAAACAAATTAGAACCCATTTTCGTATATCTTAAAAAATAACGAAGATTCAAACAATTTAAATTTACAATATGAAAGAGAGCGGATATATCAGCCTGTGACGTCACGAGTTGCACCCGCCATACATTTGTCATTACAAAATGTATGGCGGTTGCAACTTATGACGTACAAATAGTTTTGCGAGATGGAGATGGGCAATATTTTTTATTTCCGTTCCTTTTTAATCGCGTCAATCTAAATACCTACTTCTTTTATATTTATGTATCTTTAATCAACAATAATTTTAAAAATTAATTTATAAAATGTGATATTCCACACTAGGCAACACCCCTATTGCTGATTGGCGCTGTCTGTTTGTCACTATTGCATTGTTGTACTAATGGTAGTTCCGTTTACGTAGTATATATTTATTTAGTAATCTGTGCTTCCGTTGCTCTTTAAATTCATTGACTCATGGTAATTTTTGCCAAATTCACATGAATTTATCCCGAGCCTTATACTAAATTGGATAATTTATGGACAGTATTACATCTAAATTGGATAACTCAGATGTAATGCTTAATACCATAGAATATATTTTGGACATCATAGTGATATAAGAGTATGAAAATCCGAAAGAAAATTTTGTTTAATAATATCTTTTTTTTTAAATCTCTGTATTCTATTCTGTGTTTAGGTCGAGCGGCCTGTACCTGTGGGTGCCGGACATCCTGAACAATATGCTGCACAGCACCAGCAACAGCAGCGTGACCATCTGTCAGATCATACACGACAAGTTCCAGGCTGCTTCCAATAACTCTACGGTAATTTTACACTACACTATAAAACGTTGTTCAAAATCAATTACGGATATTTTGGCCATATGATCTACTACGTTTATAAAGACGTTTACGCTCTTTACGGTGATGTTAAGCTCACACAGCTGATTATGTTGTTATTAATTATATTGATGTTATTATATAGGCAGTCTTTGCTCCCTCTTAAAATCTTCCTTTTCTGTGAGGTTAATGATCTCGGCGCCTTAGAGAGCGCAATGTAATTTTTTTAGTAGAGTAATTTTTTTTTATTTTTGTACATTATTTTTCTGCCTAAACGTCTTTACATAAGCAGTAGATGCCCAAAATATCCGGAAAACGGTTTCCGACACTATTGACACTAATGGATCTCATTAGTGGCATCAGTGTTAACCATTTAATTTTTGCCTACTAGTCCGGCTGCGACATTGAATTTGCAGGCTGGACGGTGAGTTAAGAGCCTAATTGATTTTGAAGAACCTTGTACAGCGTGTAATACTATGTACAGCGAAATTGCCATTCAAGTTTTTTTTCCATACAAAATTTAATCATCTAATTAAATGTAAATTTAGTGACAGCCCTTAAAGTGCGCGCCCGTCGGGCGTCGAGTTGCAACTCGCACAGCGCACTTCAGTGCGCTGTGCGAGTTGCACCGCACCTCCAAGGTCACGCGTGCGGCGAATCTAATACCTATTCTGAATATGTACTGTATGATTGGGCTATGGTACTACCTAAAATAAACTAAGTAGGTACTTGTTGCATATTGACAAAAGTAAGTGTCAATGTCATTTTTGACATTGACAGATGTCATGAAGTAGAGAATATCTAGTTCAAATATAACGCCAAGTACTAATATAACTAATAGCCTATCTAGTAGTAAATATAAGAATTGTTGCTGTATTATTATCATCACCACTCAAGCACAAGAAGGACATACAAATCAAGAGGTCGTAGCTCGCTACAGTACTAAAAACTTACCATTATTACTTCAAAATGAGTATTTTTGCACACAACCAATTAACATTAAGTTTTTGGTACCTAGCTGGCTAATAGCGTTCTATCATCCACTTTACCAATCATCCGGTACAAAGTAATAAAACTTTAACTGATTAAACAATCCCGGGCGTTTAAAACTCATCAAACTACAACCACAAAAAGAGATGTTGCAGGCATCCACACACATAGTAATGTAACTAAGTATTTATTCTTAGCTTCAGTCCTCTATGACACACGTGTAATCTCACGAAATTCTCAAAACAAACGTCCGCGACAAACTTTCCACAGACACTGATATGATTTTTATTTTTCTGCATTAAAAGACGTTAGGTAGTTAGGCAAATGACCCACGCGCGCCGCCCGCTCCTATGCAATGGCGCGCCATCTTGTCATAAAGGTAAATAATACACTAATTAATTATTAAATAATAGTACACTGCACGTAAATAATGCACTACTTGGTACTTTAAATTTACATAGTAATTTTTTCAGAAACAATTCAAATTTCTTATTTTTAATGGTTAACTTACAACTTAATAACGATTACATTACATTAACGTTGCGTTTTTGACTCTAACAAAACTTCGTTTTATTAATAAAATATCAGTTCACTGGGCGTTGACCTAACAGCTAACAGGGTTGAAACTCGTCTGTATTTTAAGATTTTTATTAAGATCTTTAATTGCGATTTGGCGCGTTATGGTAAGTAATTCATATGAGGTGCCAAAACAAAAGTTACTTTATTCGTCGTGCTCTAAATCCTGGTATTGGCTTAGCATACCTTAACCGTTACGCCCTGTATAATAATATGGCCGGGAACGCACTAACTTCTCGCGTAATAAGGGTGCTTAGAGGCTTGTCAATTGGTTATTATTGGGCGCTGTCTGCTTAGACCCCTGATATATAAATAAGAATTAAGAACCATTTCTTGCACCCAGATTAGTTAAATACCAGTACTTTTTTCTGTTACGTTGCTGTCAGAACTGCCCAGCCACGAATTATGTGAAAGTGGACAAAATCTTCACGCTCCCGCGCAATACTTCTCACGAGAGAGACTACTTTCTGCGGGAATTCTCGGCGCGAGTGGTATAAATAATTTCTTCGAAATTAACATGCAACTTTTTATATTCTAGCTAAACGCCACCCAAGTATGTCGATCTGACGTGCGCACGGGAGTGTTCGCGATCTCCATGGGCATGGGCGCGGTGTTCGCTGTCACCTACCTGGCGATAGGCGTGTTCATCAGCAAAGTCGGAAGGAAGACGTTGTACTGTAAGTATTGTTGTACTGTCTACTCACTTACTGTGTGTGCAGTAATTCGGTGCTAGCGCGATCTTCATACATTTGTCTGCCGCGCGCAAATTAAGTTAGGCTGTAAAGGCAGCTTAAAACTGGCTCGAATGCCGTGACGGCTGACACAGCCATGCCGTAAACACACCACAGATTAAAGATAGAGGAACAGATAAACAGCTACATAGTTAACGTTCGATTTGATTACACAACTAAGTACATGCATACGGTGTGTCCACGTTTGTGTAGTAAAATTGTGAGCCGTTGAAGGGGACGTCAAATTTCCAAAAAGAGAAATTTTCTGTTTCTTTGTATGTAAGCATAATATTACATTTTTTACTCTGTGACCACACCACGATATTTGTTCCATGGTGATTGGTGTGCGCACGTATACTACAGAGTAAATAAAATAAGGTAAAAGGTAGGGTAATGACTTTGGCTGTATACCTATGTATTATATGAATATATTTTATATTTATGTTTGTTTCATCGCAGCGCCTAAACTACTGATCCGATTTGCATGAATAGGGTGTAAATAGATTCGTAATAACGGCCCGTGTAACATAGGCTATAATATAGTTTGCATAGTCGGGTTATAGTTTTTACCTTTTGACTATCGATTTTCTTCCATGCGTCCCACGATGGCTCTTTTGGTTAAACTATGGCACATGAAATAAGACATTATATTGTTATTTCTAGCGTGTATAATGGTGGCGTGCGGCTTCTGCACGGTGTGCGCGGCGTTTGTGCCGCAGGGCGGGGCTGCCACAGCACTGCTGGTGCTGGCGCTGTGCTCCGGCTGCGCAGCCTCCATCCTGGCCGCCATCGCCGTGGACGTGTTCCCCACCTGCCTGCGGTGAGTACTGCAAGTGCTAGAAGGCGGGGCCGCAACGGCGCTGCAGGTGCTGGCGCTGTGCTCCGGCTGCGCGGCCTCCATCCTGGCCGCCATCGCCGGGGAAGTGTTTCCCAATTGAGGTTCGTTTATACGGCTTTATCGCCACCAAATTACAAATTTGACTCTGTATCTCCTTTAATTTATCTACATCCTATGTTTTGATGATCAGGTAACTTGGATAACCTTATGATTTCTTTGTTTCAGAGCTATGGCCATGTGCACCATGTACATGATAGGCAGAACTGGCGCCGCGGTGGGCTCCAACCTACTCGGAGCCACCCTAACCATGCACTGCCAGATGGCCTTCTCGTTCTTTGGCGTTTTTACTGCGGGTATATATGCGTTTCTTGTATTTAATGCTGATTAAAATCTTAAGTAAATTGTTTTTCTTGTTATGATTTTTACAAAATCTTGGAGAGTATATTTTATGAACATAACTTTTGTTACTAAAAGCGCCATCTATGGCACTAAAAAGTAAACCTAAGTAGTCTAATTTTTTTTAACAAAATATAAACTTTGTGGTTTCAATTAACTTCAATTATCAATGATATGACAAGCAAACCTTATTGTATTTCAGGATCAACCCTACTTATACTATTTTGGCCGAAACCTGAAGCAGTGCGAGCAAAAATGGAAGATAAAGGTCTTACGTACTAGCATGTACTAGTTAGCCTTATTGTAGCAATGTAAGTAATATAAAATAATAATTTGTATAAGTTTTCATTTATAATAATAGAATGTTTTTAAGACTGAATTCATGCTTTTAATTTTTATTAAATTTTCTAAGGTATGATAAAAGTGACATCTATGAAAGGTTGTATAAAAACGTACATACTACGTTTAGTAACAAGCTGTGTGCGGACAGGTACATAAAATAACATAACAGTCAACAGATGGCGTCCTGTCCTACTAATATTATAAATGTGAAAGTTTGTGAGGATGGATGGATGGATGGATAAAGCAATGGCAAGTTAAAGATAAATAGATTTATAATTTTGAAGGCTTACAATAGAATTTTAGCAATGGAATAAGGCCGGAAAATGAGCAGTGGATTGTCTAATGATAAGCAATTATTACTATTGCATTTGTATTGATTAGTCAAATTGTTACACTATTATATTTATAGTTTAATAGTGTACCAATTGGACACCCGTGAGATGAATGGATTAAATAAATGCACTTGTAAATTCTCCATGTCAGTTTTAAAGGGGTTTTAAGCTCCTAGCGCCTAGACCAGACCAGAAAGACCAGATATTATGTTGTGTTCGGGAACATTGAAGAGAAAATCATTTCTAGGTTGATAATGATAATCATCAATCTATCGCCGTCCACTGCTGAACGTAGGCCTCCCTCAATGAGCGCCAACCATCCCGACAACCCACATCCCCATCATCGTCAAATCTTTTTTTAAGTAATTCTATATTTTTGATTACTTGAAAGTTATGAGAAAATTACTGTATTTAAGGAGTAACCACTGGTACTGATGGCAATACTGTAATACATCCTACACACTGCGGTCTCCTGTGACCACTGAAACCACAGGTTTCAAGAGCTCCGCGTGGGTCATTTCTCATTAAAATGAACGTCTGCATAAAAGAAAAGGAAAAAACTATATAAGGAGTTTCACCTTAAAAACACTACAAGTCATTATTTTCTATATTTATAATAATTTAGGGTCACTATGAAAATTAGGACGTTCTAGCGACGCGACGCGCCCACGATAACAAGGTGGCAATTTTTATCCGTTAGGCGTCAAAGGGTTGGGTGCGAAGTGATTATAAACCGATTTGCTATAATGTCATTTCAATCGCTCCAGAATTTACAGTTTGTCTTCAGTTTACAAAGCAAAAAAACTTTCCTGACCATAATAGGTCTAGTCAGCAAGAATCCGACTTTACGAAATATATATATACCTAACCTACACGTTTTTAAAGTTAATTTAAGGAGTTCCTACTCCTACTTCCTACTTTGTACCTAACTGTATATGCAAAATATAAAATATCTTTTTTTTTTTAATTTTAGCTCACCACTCGCCCGTGCCAAAATTCTTGTAGGAATAGCTAATAGAATCAGGCGTTACTTTGCGAAAATCCATAGCATACAATTTAATTAATATTATAATATTATCTAGCAATATCCCGCGAAAAATACCCACAACCTGCAAGCAAATGTGTGAGTGCACGCATAAGCATGCGTAAAGCACCTCCTCCCACTTGTAGGATATTCGCGGGATATTGCTCGATATAATAATATTACTTATAGTCTATATAACTTAATCCACCTTATTAAATTAAATACCTGAATAATAAAATATTAACAAAATTTCACGATATTTTGATTTCTATTTTGCTGATTGTGATTTGCGACACACGTTTGTCTTCCCAGATTGTATATATTATATATTAAGAGCCCTATTACAAATCTACATCTCTGCGAGATTACGTATGTTCCCGACATTTCGCATTTTGTAATTATTTTGCAGTTGTATTTATCGTCTTTATTGAAATAGGTTAATAAAGTCAGGCTTTAAAGTTATAAAATCTTTATTCCTCATGAAGTAACAATTGTTCTGGTATAAATTTTTATTAATAATATTATCGTAGATAGGAGTAATTCACAGTTAACTTAAAGCTATTTTTTTGGCTTAGAATAAGATTTTTTTCTATATTAAATCAAAGATCTAGAAGAAGAAGAAAGGCTACTACGAAGTATACAACTATATAGGAGATAACATTCTCATTTTATTATTTCATTTGCTTAGAACAGGGGTCTCCAAACTTTCCAGCCTTACGGCCATACCTGATTACTCCAGTAAGTTCCGAGGGCCAAAACCATATTATCATTGTTGCCGGTGGGAAAAAGTGAAATAGTCCACTGATGAAAAAAAAAGTCCAAAAAAGTACGCAACGTTTAAAAAGGCTGCAAATCGGACTAAATTCCGCAAAACGGCAATACTGCATATTATTAATTTTCCTGTCATTATCTGTAATTTCTAGATTAGTCGTAGAGTACGAGCCATGAGGAGTAACGTGACACGACATCTGGTGGACACAAGCGGAAATAGGTAGTACCTTCTAACGCTAACAGATGGCGCTAATAGCACGTACAGAATAATCTCGTTGGTTCGAGAAAGTTCTGGTGTCTTCCACTCTTCTAGATGACAGTAATTGGAATATATAAGAAGGCTAGTGGCGCAACCACAAGTCAGTTCCTATGACACTGTTGTGAAATTAAATAGTGCGTACCTCCTTAAAACGTGTTTGTGCGTGTTTAAGTTTAAGACATCTTTGTAACAGTATTTTGATTTGAATTGTTGCTTTTGTGTGTGATTTAGTAGTATGGAAAAGAAGCGAAAAATTGATAGTGAATGCAGAAAATTCAAAGATCAGTGGAACATTCAGTATTTCGTAATTTAGTCCAGTAACAAGGCGCTATGTTTGATTTCCAATGAAAGCATAGCCGTTCTCAAGGAATATAACATTAAACGTCATTATGAAACAAAATATACAGGAAGTTTGCGGACAGAAAAATTCGAAGCTATGAAGCGCGGATTGAAATCGCATCAATCTTCATTTACAAAACTCAAAACTGAACAAGAGGCTGCAACTCGTGCCAGCTTTCGTGTGGCTCTTGAAATTGCAAAACGTGGAAAACCATTCACCGATGGAGAAATGATCAAAGAATGCATAATTGCAGTAGCCGAAGAAATGTGCCCTGATAAGGTAAATTTATTAAAAACTGTCAGTATGTCAGCAAACACTGTGGCTCGAAGGGTAGAAAACATCGCTGAAAATATATCCTCTCAACTGTTCGACAAAAATGGACATGTTGAGTGGTTTTCTTTGGCCTTGGATGCGTCAACGGATGTGTCAGATACTGCTCAGGTGTTGATTTATATTCGAGGAGTAGATAAAAGCTATGAAGTGCATGAAGAACTTCTTGATATGTATAGTATTCATGGCACAACTACTGGTACAGATATTTTTGAAGGAGTTGAAATGGCCATTAATCAAAAGAACCTTCGATGGAAAAACTTAAAATGTATTACAACTGATGGAGGCAAAAACATGAGTGGAAAAGATAAAGGAGTGGTCGCTCTTGTGTCAAAGGCTGTAGAAAATGACGGTGGTTCAAAACCATTAGTATTACATTGTATCATTCATCAACAGTCTTTGTGCGGAAAATGTTTGAATATGTCTGAAGTTCTGAAACCAGTCATATCAACTGTTAATTTTATCAGATCTTTTGGGCTGAATCACCGACAATTCCGACAATTTATTGAAGAGATTGGAGAAAATAACTTGCCTTATCATACTGCTGTACGTTGGCTTAGTTGTGGGAAAGTCCTTCAGCGCTTTTTTGAACTTCGAGCAGTGATCGATTTTTTTTTTAATGTAAAGCATCGCCCTCTTACTGAATTACAAAACAACGCATGGCTGTGGAAGTTAGCATTCTATGTTGATTTGAAACAAAACATCTGAACGAACTGAATTTGAGATTGCAAGGAGACAACCAGCATCTTCCTGATTTATACCCTAATATCAAATCATTCCGTAAGAAATTGATACTGTTTCAATCACAACTACGAAGTAAATGTTTTTCACATTTTAAAACTTGTGGAATATTCAGCCACACCACTGACACTGAGTTTCCTATCGATTTTGCAATCGAAACTTTGAGTGCTTTGAAAATAAATTTTGATACTCGTTTCTCGGACTTTGATGCCATTGCGAATCAAATTAAGATTTTTGAGAATCCTTTTGATACTGACATTGAAACCCTAGCCCCGGAACTTCAAATGGAAATGATTGATCTACAGTGCAGTGATATAATTAAGAACAAATATCAAAACTCATCTTTGTTGGAATTTTATAAGGGTCTTCCACTGACACAATTTGATAATTTGCATAAATTTGCTCGTGGGCTGTTTTCTGTTTTTGGTACTACTTATTTGTGTGAGAAGACCTTCTCCAAAATGAAGTACACAAAAATGTTTACAGATCTAAATTAACTGATGAGCATCTTAAATCTCTTTTAATAATTGGTACAAGTAAAATTAGTCCACAACTACAAACTATTGTCAGTGGAAAATCTCAATTACATAAATCTCATTAGTATTTCATATGTCATTATGCTTGTTATAAGTTATATTTTTATTTAAAATGTATAAAATGTTAGTTGGATTCATTTCAATAATTTGTTAGTTATTATATACTGAAGTTAAATTTTCTGCATATTATACATGTCTTTACTCATTACAATTCTGTGTTTTTTTATCCAACTTATCGCAAAAACAATAACAATAAGCCTACAACAATGTTATGAGTAGTTAGCCCATGACCATATCAATGTAGATGTCATATTAATAATTATTCAACATAAAATTAGAATACTTCAGTAAACTAAATTTAATTTGCTATAAAAAATATGTTCTCTAAAAGGAGTTTTCAAGTATGCTAGCTCTCCGCGGGCCGGACAAAATCTGTCCGCGGGCCGGATGTGGCCCTCGGGCCGTAGTTTGGAGACCCCTGGCTTAGAACAGTAGTTCAATGCAGGAGCTCAAAAAAGTGCCTTCGCTCATTTTATGAAAATCTCTCTCTGCAATTTTGGGTTTAATTAAAAAGTTAAGCAAAATTTACAAAAAGCGAGACCACTACGAACTAGGCCAATAGCTATTCTCCGCTATTCAATATGTCAAAATTGTTAATGTATCATTGTGTCTGAGATTAAGAAAGCCATAATTATCCATTTTCCGCAAAAATCACAGTCGAGATGTAATTTGCCTCTTAATATATTATCTTCTATGCTACCCTAATATGCTTATATTTAATGATCTCAAATCATAATTTAATATACCGAATCTCTTTTATTCGTAGTACGTTGCTCATCAATTAATTTGAACTCTTATTATTTAAAAGTCCTTCAGATACAATCACAATACTGACTTTCGTCCGTCGGTCAAGTCTCAAGTCGGAACCCAGATAAACGTTTTATGACAAAATAATAGCTGTTCCCTAAAAAATGCTAAATTATTACTCAAAAAATGTATAGCGAGGCAGGTAGATGTTTTTTTTTTCACATCTTACCTTTGATTTTTGATTCGAGGCGACAGAAATTGATCCCCGAGGGTTTTGTTTTAGTTTTTTTGTGGAAGCAGAAATAGTTCCTGTGGGATAAACTTGTAGCAATTAAGTGATTCCTTAATAACTTAGATTTAAATTAGTTGTGCATGGTCAAAGTTTGGATGTAACTTTGCGTTAAATTATTGGTAAGTACGCTACTAGTACGGTTAACTGATATTTTTAGCCAAAACTCTGAATAATATTTTATCGATCATACAAAAATATTATAGACCGATAAACTCCAATACTAGTATTATGTAGATATCTATTTCTCTATTTAGGTATAACAATACAGTCTAAATACTTTTCAAATTCATTTAGGTATCTCTAGAAAGTAATTTATTAAAATTCATCTTCCATGTTATATTATCGGGTCAAATTATTCATTTATGAAGTCAATACGTGGGTGACATATTGGGGTGTAAGGGTGCCCCTCATTGCATGTCAGGGGCACAGGCCCAGGGGCTCGCGACCTTGACGTATAACCGTCCTCGTATGACTATTTAATTTGCTGTACATCACCTATCCATAGTTATAATATGGGATGCTGCCACAGAGTAAATCAGAACAGAGAAAATCACACTGATATATCAATGTTTATACTACTGCTATATAAATATTTATTATTTATGGACTATGTTGTCTGAAAATAAATGATTTTTTTTTTAATGTAAAAGTTTGTCAGGATGGATGTATGGATGGATGTTTGTTACTATTTCACGCAAAAACTACTGAACTGATTTCGATTAAATTTCGCAAAGTTAAAACTACTGTTTAGGCTCTGGAATAAAACATAGGCTAGTTTTTATTTCGGAAAAGTACAGGATTCCCGTGGGATACCCGATACTATATTTACGCGGGCGAAGCCGCGGGAAAAAGCTAGTATAAAATATACAGTTTACGTACAGAGAAACAGCTTTCATAGAACGACCCAAATTTAAAAAATTTAACATCCCTTTCAACGGCCCAGGATTTTCCACGCATGACACAATCTTGGAAGCACCGTAAGCTTGTGATAGTACAATCAAATCGAAAGTTATAACTATGTAGCTGTTTATCTGTTCCTCTTTCTTTAATCTGTGATGCTGCAAAAAGTTGTTTATAGTTTGAGGCTAAGCAAAACGACATTTTTAGTTTTGATTCTGTCTGTACATTTTGGTTTATAGAACAAACTTCGCTGTTCTAGAGTCTGGAGGATCAGTTTGAAAATTGTAGAGTTGATGATAAATTTTCCCACACAAATTAATAACGTAGGTATTATAAACATGGAAGACTCTCTATTTCTCGTGTACCTATCTACGATATCGCAAGGTGTCGAAAGCACTTAAAAATATTACATTTAATCCGACTCTAAGGTAATATGGTAGTGGCATGGATACGATTTTAACGATTTGCATGAACAGAAGTAAACCTTCAAAGGAGCCGAGGATTGCAAATCATCCAAATGACAGATGAACTTTTTTCATAGAGTTTTCTGGATGAAAAAGTTTAATATCGATGTCCGCACGTGCAGGCCCAGAACTCAGGTGGCGGGGCGCGAGCAACCGCCAGCCCATATGGCACAGGTCGCCGGAACATACGGAAACATGGATTATGATCCACACAATTATGTGTGTCGCCATTCGTTTTGTCTAAAGTTACTAATGCTCGTAGTTAAAATGCTAAAAGGTCCAAATTAAATAAGTTGCGTCAAAGTTTCATATTGCTCTGAAACCTTCATGAAAAGGTTGAAACAAACGAGCGTTAGGAATTTGAAGCGCTCGATCTAGGCATAGAGTAAAAATATAATATACTTACGTAATCTAGGTGTAGACTATAGGATTGATAGTTTTGGGGTTTTTTTTTTTTTCTGTGGTCATTTTCAGTTGAACTTTAATGAAGATTTTACATTCAAAGAAAGTCAGTACATAATAATATTGTCTTTGGGAAATACTGCCTTTCTCTTTACCCAAAATATATGTATCCATTTGTAACTCATTTAACATACTCGTATACTCAGGTCTCAGATTATTACCTCGTATATTTAAATATTTTAATGCCAACATAATATTTTACAAGCTACGTATAGCTTAGATCATACATAATAAGGTATGTCAAAGGTCGGTGATGGTATGCACCATCTGTCGCGATGGTATCTGACGGTAACGCACCGTCACCGTCCGCTGACCGTCATTACCATATTAACGTTATTTAATGGTCAATGTTTTAATTACAACGTTATCGTGTTCTTACAGTTATTACAAGGTTAGGCTAGAAGCCAAAGATTTCAAAACTAAAGATAAGCTATGGCCTATGAGGTACATTTGACAGAACAAATCTTCATGCAAAAAAAGTTACAGAAAGGCTTCCACCATACCTCAAATGTCAGCCATCTTGATTTCATTATACTTCAAATGTCAAAATGACCAAAAACTTTATCTTCCCAAAAACTTCAAAAGGGGGTCATTTAAGTGAAGACAGTTTTTGCCTCAACATGCCTCGTCTATAATAAGAAGAAGCTTTATCTTTGAGGCATATTACAGCAGTTTGTAAGCACTACACAATATCTACACACCTAAGAGGTCAGTACCTGGGTGACCGAGTTTTGCTATAATGTATAATAGATAAAATAATTAAAAAATATATATATATTTAAAAAGAAGATAAATAAAAGGAGTATCAAAACATTCTTACCAGAATTCGAGCCCGAGACAACAATTTGACTATAACGCAAAAAGCTAACCAAACCTAACCAATTGGTTAGGTTAGGTTTGGTTAGCTTTGGTTCGATTTCTAAACGTCAAATCCGGTTGGTAGCAATTGCCACCAATTGGATTTGACGTTTAGAAATCGAAATCACTCATAACTTATTACGCAACGAAAGTCAGCATATATAACCTAAAAATACGCAGCATCTCAGGGATAAGACTATTCTAAATGTCATGAAAATGCTTGCAGCCTACAAGTTACGTAGTAACTATTTATTAATCTTTGGCATAAGTATAAGATTAAGTACCAAAGGGACATTCACAAAATGTAGGACCGCTACATTTTGTGAATAGGCACGATTGAAATGTAGTTGCAACACCAAAGTAGTTCGACGTATCTTCCAAGTCGTTTTTAGCATGGCGTCGGAGCTTCTAAACGAATGGACAGAATTTAATGCCATTTTTTTAGTAGAGTTTTTTAGATGATTCATCATCATAGGCTCGCTTACTGCTTCACAAAAAGTATATTACGTAGTAAGTTCTTGTCAGTCAGACAGTCAGACTGACAGACAACAGAAGTCAGACTTACTCAGAAAAACACAATTAAAGCGTTATTTCACCTAAGTTTTCTGTAAAACCGTGGCGTCTTGCGCAGCCACATACCTACGTGATGAAGTACGCCTCTCCCACGGTAACTCAGACGGAACAGGGGACATACGCATTTTGGAATAGCTGAGTATTGTAAGTAGAGCGTTGATCACGCAAGTGCCGCAGTAAGTTAGTACAGTAATTGGCTGTATCGTGGGAACTGCCGCCACCTGCGCCATCTTGTCTCGTCGCCATAAGGCACGACTACTGACCGTGACTGACTGACCCCCTGACTTATTAGCCCGCGATATGGCGCCGAAACTGTAGTTGTACATTTGTATACTGGAGATTATGCGACATCGATGATTTTAAAACAAACGATGGGCTATGACGTACATTTGACAGAAAAAATCTCCATACAAGAAAAACTTGCGCCATCTTGGTTTCAGATGATTTTGTCAAATAAATGCGGACTCATTATACTTCGGGGAAGAAATGTCAAAATATCAAAATGACAAATGTCAAACTACGTCTACTAAACACTCCAAAAGTGGGGCAGTTTAAGTCTGGACACTTTTTGCCTCGACATAATTATTGTCTCGCCTATAATATTAGTACCTGGGCTTTGCTCGGTGTTTTAGTAGAACGATAATATAAAAAAAAAGAAATAAAAAAATATACAAGTAGAATAAATAATAAGAATCACAAAAATATTTATCTTACCGGGCTTCGAACCCCACCACATTCCGAATTTCCAAACAATATAAAAATTTATACGTAGGTACGCATACCAAGCTGCCAATTAGAGTGACGTAAGAGAATCAAAGTTATTGATACATTGTTACATGACAAAATAAAAAAACATATATTGCTTAAAAATGCGCAGTTTATAAGGGATAATACCTAGCTAGATCAACTTTTCTCCCCCAAAACTCCCTGCATACTTGAATAATAAATTTCATGGTAATACTTGTAGCCGTCGCGTCGTCGAGATACCGATTATATATATTATAATAGGTCTTTTTAGTTTAGATTAGTGTTACATTTTCATCGCATTTCAATCTTTTTCGTCATCATGAATACGTAAAAAATTCGAGTAATTAGGGAATATGAGTACCTTCGTGGCAGCAACGCGGCACAAGCGGCACGCAACATCAACGACGTTTTCGGAGCTAACACTATAAACCAACGCACCACCTGTTATTGGTTTGCTCGCTTCCGTTCTGGAAATTTCGACCTGAAAAATGAACCTCGCGGTCGTCCGAAGACTTTGGTCGACAATGACGAATTAAAGGCGATTGTGGAAGCTGATGATACACAATCTACGGCTGAATTAGCAGCAGCTTTCGACGTTAGCGTCAAAACAATATTGGTCCATTTGCGTCAAATTGGCAAGGTAAAAAAGCTTGACAAATGGGTGCCCCACGAACTCAATGATCGCCAGCGCGAAGTACGCGTCGAGACGTGCCTTGCACTGCTCAACAGACACACAAATGAAGGAATTTTGAACCGCATTGTTACCTGCGATGGAAAATTGATTCTGTTTGATAACCGCAAGCGCTCAGCAAGTTGGTTGGATCCTGGTTCAGCACCTAAACAATGCCCTAATCGAAAACTTACCCCTAGAAAAGTGATGGTCACTGTTTGGTGGTCTAGCGCCGGTGTGATTCATCACAGCTTCTTACCAAACGGGGTGAGTATTACTGCAGATGTGTACTGTGAAGAACTGAACACAATGATGGAGAAGCTGTGCCAGCTTCTCCATCATTGTGTTCAGATCTCCAACCAGCATTAGTCAATCGCTCGTTTCCGCTGCTCCTGCACGACAACGCGCGACCTCATACTGCACAGCAGACGGTCTCCAAGTTGCTAGAACTGGGGTTGGAAGCTCTCCGTCATCCGCCCTACTCACCAGACCTGGCGCCTACAGACTACTACTTTTTCCAGAATTTGGATAACTTTTGGCGGGAAAAAAATTCAATACCCGAAAGGCAGTACAAAATGCCTTTGAAGAATTTGTTACCTCGGGAGGTATCCAGCTGATTTCTTTAAGAAGGGCATCAATAAACTGCCACTGCGTTGGCAAAGATGCATTGATTGCATGGGTGATTACTTCGATTAATACAAATAAAAAATACATTAAAAAAATCGTTTAAATTTTTTCATACAAAACGGCAATTTCATAGATAAAGACCTAATATTATACAACATCGTCTTGTTTAAAGTATAAGATATAGTTTATACATAACTGCCTCCGTTGTCCAGTGGTTAAGAGCTGGGTTCTCGACTCGGAGGTCATGGGTTCGATTTCCGCGTTGAACAACAAAAAAATGTTGTTTTCAATTTTGGCTAGGACAATGCAGGCTGATCACCTGCTTGTCTAACAAGAAAGATGATCCATGCGTCGGATGGGCACATAAAAAGTCGGACCTGCGCTTGATCTCTCGCCAGTCGTGTCAGTTATCCGTGCCACTAGGTTTCGGAAGTAAAGGAAGAGAGAGTGCTCTTGTGTACTGCGCACACACTTGGGCACCATGAAATAACTCCTGCGTAGATTGCCTGTAACTGAAACCGGTCACCGTCACCGAAACCGGTGTGGGGAGCTATTATTTTAAAGGTCCATGGCTGACATTTTAAAAGGCAGGATTAAATCTATGTAACAAGTCACAAAGTAAAGGTATTATCGAACATTATGCCTGTCGACCATGTTTAATTGCAAGAGTTCGAATGCTGAACGCACCGCTCTGCATATCGCGGCGCCACTCTTGCAATGAAACGTGTATCTTTTTGTCTACTGAATAAAGTTCAATTTTTAAATCACTAATTTAATCACTAATTAAAAAATGTCGCGTCGCGTAAACGTCTCGTTTCGATATGAGCTGTCTCTTAGTAGAACATTACTTATCTATAGAAAATATTAATTTTTAAAATACTGTACAAAACCAAAACAAAAATTTACGCCAAATGCACCCAAAAAATTGCACTAACACCCCGTGTTGTGACGAAACAATCCCATTCGTGATTTAACGCACGAGACGCGGCAAGATTATATAGGACACTTATGTATTTGCCGGCTTGTATGAATAAAAGTGAACCTTATATTAATACAAATAAAAAGTCACATAAATATTGGGTTTTATTATTTCAAGCAGGGTAAGGTTCATATGCCGCTTAGTGCATCATAAAAACAAACAAAATACCGTAGTTCTGTATTATAATAGATATTTGCTTACGCAGTTTACTACTTCGCGGATCTTACGATATGCCACTGTAGTAAATAACTCCCTAAACCTTCACCCAAAACAAGACATTATTGGCACCCTGGGTACAATCAGATCGGCGCCTGGGCCGTGAATACTGCACGCCGTCGCCGCCGCTACCGTCACAGCCTCATCGATTAACAAACATCCGCCGGAACAGCCTCCGACATAAATCATTCATCGGTTATTGGGACATAGAGTAACGGGTAGAGGCGCCATTATTCGTGGTGAGATTGAAGGCGTAGCCTTAGCAAGCAGGGGCGTGGGGTTCCTATAACTCCATTCCTATCGGCTTCACTTACCTGTTAAAGACTCTCATCCAAACCCCTACCTATTATACAGGCTAGGTCTTCCCTATAAAGGAGAACCAGCCTTCGCCACTGCTAACATGCCTTTTAATGAATCAGGTGTGTTACTAGATCCTTCACTTAGAATTTAGTTCAGCAGTTGGTTGAATCAAGAAAATATTTAAAAATTAATGTTATACCTACTAAGATTTTGGATACTTTGAACATAGTTTTGATGTGAGCTGTATATTCTTTCAACATCCCAAAACGTCTATAATGGTACATGGTACATTATATCTATAGTAAAATTATTAATACTCGGAGACGAGCAGACGGAGAAGTAGAAAATGCAGAAGTTAGGGAACGCACCCATACTACGTGACTACTTTTTACGCATTTTTAACCCCCTCCCTCCACTTGGTGACCATCCGTAGTATATTCCGAGACCCCCCTCCCTACTTTTCAAGTGGTACCAATGTCCGTCGAGTGAGATTTACCTAGAAGATGTTGACTACGTGACGAAAACCAAAACCTCCACCCGGTGACCAAGCGTAGTATTTTGAAGCCCCACCTCCGCCCCTAAACAGATCACATAGTATGAGTCTGTTCCCTTAGCAGTTAGCTACTCTATGTTGGCAGAAGCTCCGAGGCTCTGCGCTTTTCGGCAACTAATTAACTCCGTGCGTTATTGGCTCTCGCAGCGTAACCTTTTATTACTTATAATGATTTTATTTCGTGGATCAAACGATGCTTAGTATTATCCTGAACCAATATAGACCCATCGATGTGAACACTTATTTTAAACACTTTATAAAAAAAGAAATTAGAAAGTTCCCTTTGAAAGCTAAACATCTTTGGAGGTGATCTGTAAAATCGACAATGAATTACGTGTTTGTATTATTTTGGTAAAATAAACTTATGGGTCAATTGACACCGAAACGTAACGTTACGCGACATGGAAGTGTATTTTTAAGATAGGTATTTAAAATTGAAATTTATTAATTACACAAGAAGATACGCGTTTTTAGGTTGTACCGAGCTGCATAGCGCATGTGCAGTGTAGGACTGATGTTATATGAAACGTTTATCTTTTTGTGTAGTGAGTAAAGTTCAATTTTGAATAGCTATTTTAAAAATCCAGCGCCGCGTCGCGTAGAGGTGTGAACTATTATTATTGTGTGGTGTATGACATTCATATGGCGCCACATAAACTCTAACCTTTGCGAAAATGCGAATAAAACATTTTTAATTCGTTTGGTAAAATTTTGATAAATTTCCTTCTTCTGAGACAGTAAAAGCGTAAAAACTATACAGTATACGCCTTTAGGCTATTGTTTTTTCTAGTTTACTACCAATCAGTGAGCCAAAACAATTTTACAATCATACGAACAACCGTTTTGATAATTGGACCAGCCAAAATTTCTAGTAATCATTAAATTGGTGTAAGCTTGACCGCAATAAAGCTTTTTTTATCGTGATAAAGCAATATAGTTGGGCTGCAGGGGGCGGGAGCCGATCAGCAGCTTCGGTAGTTTAAGCTACAAAAAAGCTCGTTTTATATCTTAAACAAACAATTTAAACAAATTGATGTAGCAACATTGCTGTAAGAATGTTATTTTGCAGAGCTGTTAAAGTGCTAAAGTATTTTATATTAGACGAACTTTTGCTCACGGCTTCGCCCGCGTAAATACAATATCCCACGGGAACAGTGTACTTTTTCGGGATGCAAAGTAGCCTATGTGTTAATCAAGAGCTTAAACTACTACCTTGCCAAATTTCATCAAAATCCGTTCAGTAGTTTTTGCGTGAAAGAATAACAAACATCCATCCATCCATCCATCCTCACAAACTTTTATAATTATAATACTAGGATAACAGTACCTGGAAGACCGAGCTTCATTCGCAGTTTTAGTTTAACTATTATATCATTAGAAATAATTTTAAAAAATTAAAAGAAAAAGAAATTAAAAGAATTACAAAATATGAATGTCTGACAGGGATTCGGAATTTGTCAACAACGCAAAAGTCCGTATTCTAAGATTTCCAATATTATTGAAATCTTGTCTATCTATTCCTTTGGCTCTGAAATGTACAAAAAAATGCTCAGGTCATTTTAAGTAAAGCTAATAAACACAAACAACTAATCCATAAAATCACTGAAAACGTTGTTTTTTTCTTTGGGTTCACTATTTCATGTGGGTACATTTGCATTGTGATTATTTTGACCTCAATGATTACTTTCAACTAAAAAGTGTTTGCCTTTTTGCTGACTGTAACTAAGGATAGCTTTTTGGCTGACTGTAATTAAGGATTTACGACGGCATAACCACGATGGCCGCTTATGTTGAGCTAAAACAAACAACGCCAGGTATAATGAATTACCGACACGCCGAACATCGATCCGACACCAAATTGTTCCTCCCTGTAATCGGGAATCGAACGCGCACCCAGTAATCAGCCTTAATCACCTCGTTGGGCCGTAGATCAAAATATTTGGAAAACACACAAAAACCTATAAAAAGCATAAAAAGGTGTTTACTTGGTCGTTAAAGATCTGGCAATTTTTTTTTCAATCAAACTTCTTTTTGTTATTATGCCTACCTCAAAATCCTATGTTTCTTTATGCGTCTACTTACATAACTATAAAATAATAATACATAAGTAGGGCTAGAATGGCAAAATCAACTTTGGTGAAAGTTAAAATTAATAAAAATTAGTTCTTATAAAAAAATTCAAGCTTCGCTGGCGTTTAATTCTTTTTCATTTATATTATGATCAATGATCATTATGGTGTGAATTTTGTTAGAAAAAAACACCTATTAGACTGACAATATATGGTCCGGAATCCGGAAGGCCGGAGAAAATACAGGTCACTGAAATTAGAACTCTGGACTTATGGACTTACATAATAGAGCTAATAAAAATCTATTGTATTAGTCCATAAGTCAAGTCAAATGTCAATGTCAAATCTGACAACTTGACACTAATAAGTTATATTTTCAACTCTATTGTATTAGTCCAGAATTCTGTTTTCAGTGATCTGAATTTTCTTCGATCTTCCGGATAATTCGTACTTTGGGTTATGTTAAGCTGAGTTCAGACAGTCCATAAGATTTTACCAGATACATTTAATTTCCGACTTAACTAATCGTTATTACCTATTCTGCATGTTTCACTTATAAATAAGGCTAGTAGCGACAAAAAAAATGTTTTATGTTTTAATCATGTCTATTATTTAAAGAAACGAACTAAACAAATATTATACAAACCAATAAAATAAGTACCTGTGATTATTTGTCGGAACTATTTTTTTGTTCATCGGTATGACAAAACAGTATTTGTTTAATGAAGTGTATTATAATTAACCTACACAAGAACAATTAGCACAAGTATCACCCTAATAGCAAACATCACAAAGATCAATATCCCTCAGCAATTCTACTTTCACGTAGGTAAGTCTCGCAAAGAACAATAGGTAAGTGCAAAACCATTTTTGTTGCAAAATTGAATTTTATTGCAAACAGATAAGCGCTGTTGCAAATAACTGCAAAACTTTGTCGAAGGTGTGCAAATCTCTTTGCGGTTTGCGACAAAGACACCTATTTGTTTTTCTTTTGTCGTTTTTTGCCGGCGGCGCCTGCGCGCTGACTTGCGGCTCTTGTTCCCGCAATTTGTCAAAGAGAGAATGCGCATGAGATGCAAATAACAAAAAAATCATCGTAATTATTGATATATTTGACAGCTGATTTGGAGCGAAATAAATACTAGTTATTAATAAACCAAATAGAATTGGAAGGACAGCAAACAGTACATTGTCTACCTAGATGTATACCTGTGGTTTGCAAACTAGGCATTTCCTGTTCCATAAATCAATTATATTTTTACACTGATATAGTTATTGGTACATGTTTCAAGTAGGTACCTTCAGACAAACGTAACATAACAGAACTCCAAAAAAAGTTATAAAAAATTCACCAAAGATGATCTTACCGTAAATTTTTTCCCACATTTGCGTATATTTTATCTACAACCATTATCTGTAATTTATAATATTAAATGTGTTTCATAATTTCCTTTCTCAACATTAATTTTGGCCTTGCGTACGAAATTAACACAAAAAACCTCTTCTTTCTTCCCGCATCGCGTGATCTTTGTGTCTGTAAAAGTGGATCTTTTCATTTATAATACTGTATTTTAGGTCAACAAAATTCTCTATTATATGTGCTCCATATTTGCCTCGATGTGGGCCAGAAATATTCTGCATAATGCACGCCACGTGAACTAGTTTTATGGTAAAAGAACGAAAGGCTTCTGTGGAAGCAGTGAAAACAAATTGGTGTTGAGGTTACGACTCCGTTATGAAATTTAAAGAATTTTTTTAACTTCTTAATGTTGAGCGTCTTTCATAGAGAGCTTTATATTAAAAAAATGTTTTGATTACGAAGTCACAATACTTAGTACCTATCAGAGTCATTAGCCAAGTTGCCATCGCTAATTACGACGACGAAGTGCGAAAAAAAAATGTATGGGATTTGATATAAACATCGCTATGTTACTTTGTTTTCGAACTTCGTTGTTGTAATTAGCGATGGCGACTTGGCTAAAGGCTCTGATTATGCAAAACTAGTCAAAGTACATAATTTTTTCCCACTTTGGTCCTAAAAGTAGAAGAAATTACTTTGTTTATAAAGGTCTTTTTGTTAGGCTTTCAACATTTTCCTAACTAGGGCTTCTATTTAGCCACTATTAAACCAATAGTTTTGAGACGCTGATGATGATGATTTAAGCTTTTGTCCTACGTAAGACAGGAAGGTCAGGAGTAAGGCAGATGCTTAAGTTTTCAAACGATTTGCAAGTTATTTAAATATATTTTATTCAAAAGTGTGCATGGCTGTAGGGTAAAATCAACACAGATTTTCTGCTCTGATGAAATCAACACTCAATTTTCTATTATTATTATAATTGATGATTATTTGATCAAGATAAGCTTTATTTATTTAACAAAGAGTTAGAATATATAAATATTGAATATTAAATATTAAATATTGAAATTAAATGTCATCTCCAAACTGTAATAGAAGTTTTACATTAAATTATTATTTTTTATTTTGTTTTAATTAAGCATCAATCGAACTTTTACTAGGAGAAATGTGTTATCTATACTAATATTATAAAGAGGAAAGAATTGTTTGTTTGTTTGCATTAAATAGGGTCTTAAACTACTGGATCGATTTTTATAAAATTTGACACAGATAAAGAATATACTACGGAGAAGGACATAGATTACGTTTTATCGCAATAATTTAGGTATCGTTCCCGCGAGATTTTCTTTAGCGCGGAAGAAGTCACGGGCAACGTCTAGTTAGGAACCAATAACTATCTAGATTCTAGGACAAGCTTTAAGATATCTAATGATTATTTTCATCTATTCGCACTACTCGCGAAGCCAAAACGCATTAAATATATTATAATTAAAGGCGACTCTACTTTTAAAAGCTAAGCCAAAGCCAACGCAAAGTAATTCCTAGTTTCCGAAATGAATTTGACATTAAATATATATTCAATATCGCTTTTGATTTTATAACGCGTTTGGCGTTAGCCAATCAAAAGTGCTATGGAATAGATAATATCTAATGTCAAATTAACCTCAGAAACCAGGCTCTCTACTGCGAAGTATCTCTTCGCAGTCGACACTTAGTTTGCAAGCAAAGTTCCCTGACAGTCTAACGACAAAAAGATGATGATGATGAAAAATTGATGAAGAGGATTGTCACGGTCAGTGGGTCCGTTGTGTGCGTGAGGTCGGACAATTTCTTAGGAATCTCTATCATCCGGAAATTGGTGAGCAAAACGGTACAACTTACAAGCGCGTGACAGCAATTGCCCATTGAATTCTTTTTAGCGTAGTTATGTAGCTTCATAATAGACAGCAGGTCTAGCTAGCTAGTAGCAGTAGGCATGCTTATATTTTTTGGAATATTAGGGCAAGTAAAGATTTCACCAGCTCACCATGACCGAATATAATTAGTGTCTAACCACAGCCTATATATTACGGACAGGGCCTGTCGAGGCAAAAAGGGTCCACACTAAAACTGCCCAGCTTTTGGGTTCGTTTGGGGCAGTCGAGGTTTCCCATTTTAACATTTGCTTTTCGCAATATAATCAGTCCGCATTTAATTGACAAAATCTTCTGAAATCAAGATGGCGTAACTTTTTTTAGTATGAAGATTTTTTTCTGTCAAATGTACGTTCCTTAGTTTTGAAATCATTGCGTCTCGCGTATTACTGGAAGGTATTATTATATAATTCAAAAACCTTACTTTTACAAATACGATCCCATTAATCTGCTTAATGTCTTCATTCCATTTGTTAGCAACAAAATTATAAATATTTTAAGAACAATAGCTCACTCATAAATAATCGCTTTCGACTAAGAGTTTCTCAAACTTTTACTTAAAATTCTGTAAAACTTATCTTTTTATTGTAAATAAAACTTTGTATAATTAAAATAAGATTCAGTTGAATTTTTTATATTTATGTATGTATTTTTTTTAATAAAGAAATCGACATGTCACCAAACTAAAAATATTCAAAATTATGTTTTGTAGTGGTAATCTATTTCAATTATTGTATTGAGTTTTATTTGACTTACGAAGTGCCTACGTAAGAAATTTACTATTGGATTTTAAGTTTTGTGCTGAAAAATTAATAATATTGTGACCTTATAATATATAAAAATATATAGCAATTCCAACGTCCCGCTGAAACTCGTGAGCTGATTTGGCTTATTTTATGATTATGGCAAATAATTGTTTAGGGAAGGTTTAAAATATATTGATAAATATTGGATAAATGACCGGGGAAATTAACTAAAAACGATTGAATTTTCCCACACTAATAACTGTTCAATGTGTTACATTGAACACTGGACTATAAAATATGTTTAGGTGCGTTCAATTTACCCGTTCGGTTTTGGTAGGTGTAGATGCATATGTAAGTTTACTTAGTTGTAGGTGTAAGCGTAGGTTGTAGTAGCAGAAGTTGGTGTAGGTTGTTGTTGTGGATGCTAGTTTTGAATAAATACATCAAAGAGTAGTCCAGAAGCAAATAGTTTTTTTTCAATCCTGGCCTTGTCTGCTGGATCTTGTTACGTTAAAGTTTAAGAACCGCTACCCCATAATATCATCTTTCCTTTATTATATCGACAGTTTATGATATTATGTTAATATAACACAACATTCATTATGGGCCACACACGGCCATAAGCTTGTAGCTCCAGAGATTATGGCTACCGAATTGCCGGATTTCCATGTTTTTATAAGAGCTACTTACCATTTTAAAAGTTAGCTCACTAATATGTATTAACTTTCCTTTCGTATGCTACAAATCCTTTAGCCTAACTCTTTGTCGTTTCAATTCAGTGACAAGATTTATAAAATATAGATGTTGCCCGTGACTTCGTGCGCGCAAAAAGAAATCTCGCCGGAATCGTACATTTTGCCGCGATAAAAAGTATCCTACGTCCTTCCCCGTGTTCTAATCTATATCTGTACCAAATTTCATCAAAATCGATCCAGTAGTTTCGGAGCCTATTCAATGCAAACAAACTAACAAACGAACATTTCCTCTTTATAATATTAGTATAAATAACTGGTGTATTGAAAATTAAGCAATCGATAAATATTTTATGAAATTAAACTATAAATGAAACATAATATATTATGAAGAAGCAATAAGAATTTAAAAAATGTTTTTTTTTTACTTTCTAGGGTTCCGTGGTGCTCAAGGAACCTTTATATTTTTGTTCTGTCCATCCGTCTGTCTGTCTGTAGGCCCTTTTAGCTTACATTTCGGTTTTTCAGGCGTCATAAAATAATAATAATTTTATATTTAGGGGTGGCTCTCCAATTCTCGATACATGTGAAGAGGGGATGAATTTTTTTTTTTTTAATCGTGCTATCGGTATTGTTGGATAGATATTTTCAAATACAGTCAAGGTTTCATACATGACCTTTCTACAAAGTTAACCATTTTCGAGTAATCGCCCTCCGAAGTAGTTTATAAGCTGCCTCTAAAATAGGAGAGAAACTTGATGCTGATGGGTGATGCGAGAAACTCCTTAGGAAAATTATTTTGAGCGAAAGCGGACAATCACTTGTGAAGTAATTTAAATAATACCTATTGCGCGTTGATAGCTACGGAACCCTGCTTGGACTAGTCCTGACATGCTCCTGGTTAGGTTGTTATTAAACGCGATGGCGCCAAAACGTTCTTTTAAGCGTCGTAATTGTCAAAAACCACAGATAGAACAGTTTAGCGAAATGACAGGGCGGCTGTCGGGAGCTGTTACATTTGACGCCCTGGGTGGCTTACTGTTGGTATTATAGTCATCAGTGGTCGGTTCCGGTCCATATTACATCATCTAGGAAATTACATTATATCAGTAATAGCTGTTTCTTATATCTGATAACTGTAAGAAACTTTGTTATCTCCGTTATCCATGAAATAGCAAAAGCTTGACTTTGGACTTTTAATAACCTAACCAAGAGCATGTCAGGACACTCCTAACGAGGGTTCCGTAACTATTAACGCGCAATAGGTTTTCTTTAAATTACATCACTAGTGATTGTCAGATTTCGCTCAAAATAATTTTCCTAAATAGTTAATACCTACTCATCACCTATCAGCATGGAACCTTACAAGTTTCTAACTCTTATAGTTTAGAAATGCAAGGGTTACCAACTTATAAACCACTTTGGGTTTTTTTTCTAATATTATTATATCTAGCAATATCCCGCGAATATCCTACAAGTGGGAGGAGGTGCTTTACGCATGCTTATGCGTTGCACTCACATTTGCTTGCAGGTTGTGGATATCGCTCGATAATATTAGGTTACATATGAAATTGGCGTTTTGTCGTGCTGGACACTTTGATCTCAAATATATCTTCTTTGGTTATTAATTCCAATTTTAAATTTATACCGCCATTTACTCATGCATTTGTGTTTCGAAAACCGTAATTCATTTGTTTTTTTCCTCTTTTTGTATTTTTTTGAGTCACTCTGTTTACAAAATGGAAAACTTGAAATATCGTATTATTTTCGAGTACTAGTTCCACCGTGTACCAGTGCTGCAGAAACGGCTCGAAGGATTAATGATGTGTATGGCGGCGGTGTCGCAACATAAAACACAGTGCGTTTTTGGTTCCAACGTTTTCGTTCTGGAAATTTCGACCTGCAGAACAAGCCCGGACAAGCCAAGGACGGCCGGAGACCAAAGTTGATAATGAAGAATTGAAGGCTATTGTGGAAGCGGATCCATTGCAAACCACGTCCGAGTTGGCTGTAGGCTGCGGTGTTAGTGATAAAACTGTTTTAATCCACTTGAAGTAAACTGGGAAGGTGAAAAAGCTTGAAAGGTGGGTACCTCATGAATTGAGTGCAGCAAACCGACAAACGCGCGTCGATCGCTGCGTCGCGTCACATTACTCAACCGGCACAATAATGAAGGGATTCTAAATCGAATCATTACATGTGATGAAAAGTGGATCCTTTACGATAATCGGAAATGCTCATCGCAATGGCTGAACCCTGGCGAATCAGCCAAAGCCTGCCCCAAGCGAAAATTTACTCAAAAAAATTTACTTGTGAGCGTTTGGTGGACTACAGCTTTCATAAATCTGGCCAGACGATTACAGCAGATGTCTACTGCCAGCAACTGCAAATCATGATGGAAAAGGTAGCTGCTAAACGACCGAGGTTGGTCATTCGCTCTAGGCCACTGCTGCTTCAGGACGCTAGACCGCACACTGAACAACAGACGGGTACCAAATTAGAGGAGCTTCAATTGGAATCTCTAAGATATCCACCGTACTCCCCGGACCTTGCTCTAAGAGATTACCATTTTTTTCGAAATTTGGATAACTTCTTGCAAGGGAAAAAATTCAACTCCGACGAGGCAGTCCAAAGCGCCTTCAAAGATTTCATTGATTCCTGTCCGAATGGTTTTTTTAGTAAAGGAATCAATGAACTACCTATGAGATGGCAAAAATGCATAGCTAGCAATGGTATATACTTTGATTAAATAAATATATTATGTTTAAAAAAAATCGACTTTATGTTCCTCCTTTACAAAACGCCAATTTCATATGTAATGACCTAATATATATACAGCCGAATGCATAACCGCCTCCTTTTTTTGGAAGTCGGTTAAAAATAGTAAACAGTAACGGGATACGGTGTGTTAATTTTTTGTAAACCCCATACCCTATGGGGTTTACAAAAAATTAACTGTAACTGTATACAAGGCAAGGGTTGGCCCGTTACGTTCCGGGTTCACTTCCGACTGTCACTACCAATCGTGCAACAGTTTTATTGTGCGGAACGTTTTTTATACAAAACAACTAATTTTTTTTGGGATAAAATAATCTTTTTAAGGATGAGGAGATGGATTCTACCTATGGACAGTTACAACCGCCTTGCCCTTAACCTTAACCTTTCCCATTAAAAAAAAAACTCACTATTAATAATTTATGCTCGCCCTACACGTAAGTTTGATTAAACATCCAACATTACAGTAATAGCTCCCCACACTGATTTCAGTGACGGTGGCCGGTTTAATTGAAACCAGGCCAGCTACGCAGGAGTTATTTTATAGTGCCCAAGTGTGTGCGCAGTATACAAGAGCACTCTCTCTTCCTTTACTCTCGTAACCCAGTGGGACGAATAACCGACACGACTGGTGAGATATCAGGCGCAGGTCCGACTTTTTACATGCCCGACCATGGATCATCTTTCTTGTCAGACAATCAGGTGATCAGCCTGCATTGTCCTAACCAAACTTGGAAACAAGATTTTTTGTTGTTCCAATGCGGGAATCGAACCCACGACCTCCGAGTCGAGAGCCAAGCTCTAAACCACTAGACCACGGAGGCTGTTACATTACAGTATCAGTTGGCCAGATAATAAGAAGTAGATAATTTTGTGTCATTTTTTTTTAGGTTCAGGTTATGAAATAAACTCAATTTGCTATGTACTTGCACAAATTTCAAATCGCAATATGCGAATCGGGAGATAACTTATTGCATTTTTAAAACCTACTACAAAAAAATTGTAGAAACAAAATCTGAAGAATGCACTGTTCTTGAAAAGTGTTACAAAGATTTTTTAATTTTTACCCAGGTTGTAAAGTTAAAATCTCTAGTAACATTTATGTACGTCGTCTTTTTTCTCAGAGTAACACGATCCTTGCGCGGGTAATGGGGTGTGAGACACGAAAACAAAGGAACGAATTGACGGACCGATCGAAATATTACGACATTTGAACTGTGAGCTATGCAAGTTTTCGATTTCGTTTCGATTCAAGATTTTTCCATGTCACGTTTTCGATTTGATATTAGATTTTGAAATGTAAGTACGAATAGGTGGCCCATGTATATTATATTAACAAAATATCAAAACATACACATATAAAAAACTTTCAGTACAGTTTTACGAGATTTGTTCAACCGGAGGAGTATGAAATGCGGACGGTAAATTAAAGTTTATGCGGTTGAAGCAGTGCCGAAAGTTAATATTATTTTAAGTAACGCTTTGAAATACATGAAACGCCTTAGATTACTTACACACACTACCGTGCGTTTGATACAATTGCGTGAGTTGTGTGAGAACTGTTACACTTTGACGTTTGTTACACTTTGACGTTTGTCAATTTGTCACAACATTTATATTTTTTTCGTTTCTTCTATCTAAGAGGCAAAAGAACCCTTGTAAAGTAAAAAAATAAAAATTATATTAATTATTATTATGGGCGAATATCGACGACAGAGCGATCCCTAGTATTCAGAAGTAAGCATTCTACTTTTATGAAGAATATTACCTATAATAACCGACTATCCGGAAATAAAGAAAAAATACAAAAAAAAGAGGTAAAATAAAGCCTTAAAAATGGCTAACTTTGGCATCCTATTTCCATTACGTATATGCGAATCTTGGCCGTTCCCAGGAGGTCAGGATACAGTTTTTCCACCGTCACGGCCGGAGGACGGAGGTGTAATCTAATGAGTGTATTAAATACTCCCTTTTGAGTACATGTGAACGAAATTCTGAAAAATGACCGGACCACCTGGGAAAGGAAGATTATTTACACTAAGTCGCGAAGAAAATTATGGATGCGGTAAATTGTTACATGTGAGGCTGCGTAAGGTGACACGTTACCGGAGTAACAGTGGTTTGGGATTTTAAGGACCAGGAACGCAAATGCTCCACACCTGAAAAGTTACAAGTATAACTTCTCTGGTGTTGCGAGTGGCCATGGGCAGCGGTAATCGCTTACCATCAGGTGGTCCGTCTGTCCGTCTCCGTCGTTTTCTGGACCATTTCATTAGAAAATATTGACTTTTTTTACACAAAGGAGATTTTTCTACGAACTTCATGAGGACTTAGTGGACCTTATTGAACCTTATTGTACAAACAAATAGATTTTTTTCATTGTTTCAAGTGTAAGTCAATAAATATGCCTATTGTCTGTACTAATCACGGCAGTAAAAGTATTACAAAAGTAAATAGTAGTAAAATATTGAATACTTTTGCACTTTTTTATATAATACTTTTTACTTTTTTTAATCCTTTAATGTTTAAATAGGTACACCGAAGTTGCAAAAATTATCTTAACTTATTTTACTACCGTATTGTTTTGTTATCAGTTTACAGTTACCAATAAAATATGATGTTAGTGTTTAGTACCTAACTAAACGTTGTGCAAAAAAACTTCCGTTTTAAATTTCCTAGTGTGTATTTATTTACGTTTAGAACTTAAATGCACATAAAAATACCATTAAATATAATCATTCCAGACATACAACTTTGTCTTTTGCAAATGTTAAGAATATTTTAATTACCGCCTCCATGTTTCAACGCTCGCGGGCGTTAAGGGCCACCTACATGCTCGTGTTGAGTTTCAGCTAGCGCAACTATACAGGGTCGCGGTGTTGAGTGCGAACCGGTTCAACGACAATACCGGTGGGACAAATTCTCGTTTTTATGCGAAAAATCGAAAACTGTCACTTTAGTCTCACCCCAGATGAACTTTTGAGGATCAGCGATATGAAAGCTAGGAGAACATTGAAATGCTAGTGTGTATGAATTCGTAAGACGTATCAGCGTCTTGTGTCGCAGCAAATGGAGGGCCCCTAAGCAAGTTTTTTCATAGGGGTAGGCACTATAGCCTGCCTAAGTGCCTACCTCTATGAAAAACCAATATAGCCTAAACCACGTTCAATATTTTGGGTGTAGTAATTAACCAGAGGTAACATTGTAATTTAAATTCCTATCCCCCTTACTAATAAAAATATTTATACAACGGATAACTTTAGCAACGTTGCTATCTTTTTCTATAAAAAAATGATATAATTTCCAACGTATCAGACAAACACAGCAACGTTGTTTAAGTTATCCGTTATGTAAATAGTTTTATTAGTAAGGGGGTTAGAGTATTGAGTAGGTTTGGATACAAAACCAAAAATAATATATTTTTGTCTGATATTACAGGTAAGTAATCGGAAAATTTAGGTGAAGTAATATAAAATAAAAGTGGCACTTAATTTTATAACCGACTTCCAAAAATGGAGGCGGTTATTTTTACACCACGATTTCTTTCATCAATAACAAATAACCATTCTATGTTCTTAAATTGACTAAGATTATAAAATATATTTTATTTTAAATTTAATTTCTTAGGATTCTGTACACAACGGGTAAAAACTATACCCTATTACTAAGACTCCGCTTTCTATCCGTCTGTCCGTCTGTGTCTGTCTGTCACCAGGCTGTATCTCTTGAACCGCAAGCTAGACAGATGAAATTTTTTTGATGTTATATTAATAAATAGTGAAGTAGAGTAAATAAATAGTGGAGTGGGGCTACCATTACTTCTACAATAAACGTGTTTATTTGCCGTTTTGTACGCAACTCTTCGTGTGCGAGTCCGACTCGCACCTGAAAGGTTTTTTTAATTTAAGTCCATGCAAACCTCTGTCATTAGTTACGTTTTTAACGTTCCGTAATACTCAAGGAATCCTTATAGTTTCGCTCTGTCCGTCCATCTGTCTGTCCGTCTGTCTATCTGTCTGTCTGTCCGCGCTTCTAGCTTTGTAATTATGAATATAAATTGATGAAATTTGGTACGTTTATGTACTGTGTATAGATCTCGGTTTTGGCATCATAAAATTATAATAATTTTATATTTTAGGGGTGGCTCTCCATACATGTGAAGTGGGGATGAATCCATCCCCACTTCACATGAAGAAACAGAAACCCCATCGTATGGGGGTACGTTGAATAGGTCCATTAAAATAAAGGCATGGTTTGATACTGGACAAAGTCGATCATTTTTGAGTAATCAGCCTCCAAAGTGGCTTATAAGTTGGTTTCTATCTCCGATAGCTTATAACTACCCTGGCAGTTATAAACTATCGAAGATAGATACTTGTAAGTTTCCATGCTGATAAATCACGCTAAAAACTCTTTAGGAAAATTTTGAGCGAAATTCTACCACAACTTTTAATGTAATTCAAAGAAAACCGATTGCGCGTTGATATTTACGGAACCCCCCTTAGACATGTCGCACACTCTTGGTTAAGTTATTTAAACATAATACCTATCCTGTGCCTTGATTAATAAACCGTATAATTCTACAATTTTGTAAAATATTGACACAATAGTATTATTATTTGCGGTGTTTGTAAGACATTGACAAGTAAATAACTTCGAGGACAATAAATTGTAAAGGGCTGCGGTTTAATGTAATAAGTCGTCTTAAAGTAATTTGGGCTTCGCACGAACAATTGACAACAATGTATTCGTAACGTTATCGATTGAGAATTGTATTAAAGTCATGACAGCGCCTTTACATGTTTCTCGATTTCACGCATACGTTGTTTTCAATTGTTCGTCCTAAGCCCACTGAAGCCTGAAGGTTTGATACTTGCATAGACTCTCCAAACCTTCAACATCATCCGTAAATATTGCTATTTTCTAAGCAGTTTTAAATATTTTTATAACATTTTGGATGAGAAAACATTATACAATATTGGTTAAAAAGTTATGTTTAATATCAATTTCAATGTGACAAAGGCGAAATAATATAGGTTAGCACGGAAAAGCTAAACGTATCATACAATACCGTACTGCGGCACACGCACCGCCGCGCCGTGAGGAAGAAATAATAATTAATGGTGATTGGCCTCAAATTACCCCGGACCCTGCACCCGTCCCGCTCGCACCGCAAAAAAAACCAGCCCACCCTTTCCCGCAAAACGGGAAAATATATAAGGCCCGCAGGTACCGGGAGCCACAGACCCCTGTGGGACACCGCACCGCTTACACCTGTCAGTGATTCGCGATACAATGGCCGCCGACACTTACGGACATCGCTTTCTTTACAACGAGAAGGACATCTTCCCGAACGACGTCATGCTGGAGTACTCAACCGAGGAGTGCTACTTGTCCTGGCCGAGGTCCCCCGACTCTGGACGCTCGAGCCTGGAGCCGACTTCGTCCATCGATGGCAACCAGGAGTCCGCTCATATCGCGTACAGAGGAATATCCGACAACCTCATGCTGGAGGACAGTGCCGAGGACGCCGAATTAGACTCCGGGAAAAGACGAGGCCGAGCGACCAGTGCTGCCGTGTTGAGAAGACGGCGCCTAGCAGCCAACGCGAGGGAGAGGCGACGAATGCAGAACCTGAACAAGGCGTTCGATAGGCTGCGAGGACACCTCCCCTCTTTGGGAGCCGATCGACAGCTCTCGAAGTACGAAACTCTGCAAATGGCCCAAACCTACATCGCGGCGCTCTACGAACTTCTGCAGTGAAAACGGTACGTTAGAAGTTGTAAATTAGGTAGAATTTTAGCAAAACTTGTTTAAAAGAATTGGAAATTTGCCAAATTTTATCTTTAGTGTAAAATAAATTACAGGGATATTTATTTTCTGTAGAATAAGTACCTATAATGCTCATGTTACCTTATGATATTAAAATCACTAGTACTGCAGTAATAGTGTATAATACGCTTAACTAGCTTAGACGCTTAGAAATGTAATCCGTCCTACCGACTTTTTTAATTATTAAAAATAATTTAGCTAATTTTATATTGTAATATAAATTATAAAAAATGTAGTTTAGCCATATTAACATATTTCTATTTTTGCCGATCACAAACAATTTTTGTATTAATGTTTTTAAATTTTCTCAACGAAGTTGAAATAACTTAAATTGTTAACTGTCTAAAATCCGTGAAAAAAAAATATTATTTCAAATAATATTTCATTCATTTGAAGTTATGTTTTCATTGAATCAAGTGTGTCTATTATTTATGTAATTAGTATAATTTTTTTCTTTAGTTGTAATCCCACCAACATCTTGCCGCTAGAGTATTATATTACAATAAATTACTGTGAACCAGACTAAGTAGACATAAGTAGAATTTTTATTGTATGTTTTGTAAATAAAAAGATATTGATTGAAAATTGCTGAAAATTGTTATTTCCTCCACATACGGACACATGTTGCTTGTTTCTTAATATCTAATACAAAGTAAAATGCTCCTAATGAAACGATAATATTCTAAATTATTAATAAAAAATATATTACATTCCTATAAAGAGATATATTTAATAGACTATTTTAATTGTTTTTCTAATTAATATTTTCAAAAAGAAATTAAAATTTAACATCTTTTCATCATCTTTAACTATTCACAAAGGTTAGGTTAGGTTAGAGTTATATTGAAATGAACCTATTTATGTGGTAGTTCTTACAGTAGCCATACACCATAATGTATATCGTCCAATCGGCACGACGCAGTAGGCTTCATCCAATCTGCAGTTCGTCATAAACATAAGCTGTCATGCCACTTTACTTTCATACATGGTCAAATGATTCAATCGGCAGCGTCATATGCCGATTGGACGATAGGCAGTATGGAGTGAGCTGACCCTAAGACTCAGTTTTGAAAAAAACAGACACTATACTAAAGGTGTACAGTAACAATATATAAGTACATAGGCTACTAGTTAGACCAGGGGGTCTAAAAAGGCCACTTTAGGTGTTTCATATATTTTTTTTCATACAAAAATCGTGAAATTGTAAAATGACTACATGATTCATCTGATTTCATATTAGAAAACATCAATTTTGACAGTTTTCAATAGAAATGCGTAAAATGGCGCACATAATATTAGTTGAAAAAAATATATGAATCACAATATGAAACACCTAAAGTGTCCTTTTTAGATCCTCTGTTCTTTATCAACACGACGTGCGAATTTCGTACTGCTTTGCTATATTTTGTCAATCTCTTGTATTTGATAAGTCATAGAATTCTAACGCTGTTCATACTGTCAGAAGATCTCATCACACTTCGTATAAGAGTTAATGTATATCTATAATATTATAATTATGTAGATAACACTTTTTTCAAAAGCCAGTTATAATTGCACAAATTACACATTATATTTTTAATTCACACAACAGATTAAGACTACAATAGGAGGATAACGCGTAGAAGTAAAAGCTTAAACGCCAAATAATTTAACTCGAACATAAATAACAATGTTAATTTTATTAATTAGACGCTAATTTGATAATAGTTATATAACCCTTTTCAATATTGACAAGTGACAAGTCAATTACAGTAAAACCATAGAAAAAGGGAGATATTCTGAAAGTCGCTAAAAGAAACCATTATAATTGACCCTTAACATTTTCATAGAAACCTTTTTAGCAACAAATTATTATTTTTACATGTACATTAGTTATTGACGACCCCTATGGCTAGTTGTGTAGTTAGCGCTTTGGCGCTCAAGCCGGAGGACGCGTCTTCGAATCCACAGAACACAGAAGCAAAATGTTTCCAGCCTCCAGTGTCATTAACGTGTATTAAATATGTGTAATAAAAAAATCTTAAATTTATGCATAGTTTAAAAATTAAAATTTAATATTATATTTCCGTTGTTAGTACCACTAGTTCTTCGAGAACTTATCACGGGGCCAGATTGACGTAGTGTGAAAGCGCTCATAGATATTATTATTTTTATTAGTTGTATAATAAGATCTTCAGTTACTGACTCTTGCAAAATATACAGTTTGAACTCAGGTACTGCATAATTATTATTTGCTTTTACATTACAGCGCGGCGCGCGTACTAAATAAAATGTGCAAAGCGTTAGAGTTTAACGAGAGACAAAATTTCCGTAAATAAATATTAAACATATTGTTTATTCGCTTTTTTAGTCTTTAAACATTGGTAAGTGATAATAAAAATGTGTTCTAAGGCTTAAATTCATTCATATCGACTTTTCAAAAATTTGTCCTTCCTAATATTAATATAATAAAAATGTCATGTTAGCAATTCAAAATTTACAACCTTAAAACTCTATTGTTATACAACAAAACCTTACTGCTTAAGCCTCACATACATAAGATTAGGCGTTCTATTTACATAATGTTCAAGTGCGCGTGCGCTATGGCCGCGGCCTGATTGGTCCGTCGTCCGCCAATAACATAGAGTATAGACGCGAGGGACCGGTCTGTACTAAGGATCAATTGCAAGTTGCAACTCTATTTACAGTAATTGTTTTTTTTTAGAATTTCCAAGTCCAAGGTAACTTTTGGTTACGTTGTAATTATTTACTAAGCTGCGCTGTAGTATGCCTATATTGCAATCTTACTCTATCAGAAAAAGAGCTGTTATTAAATAGCTTAATTTTTTTTAACAAATACATTAAAAAACGTTGTTGTGTAGTTATTAAATTTCTTCTGTGTACAGTTTATACGAGGGCGGCACTGAAAATTTCGGGAATCAAGGAAGTGACACAACATTACTATTTAAAAATGTATTTATTGCTTTTCGAAGTATTCTCCGCGAAATTTGACACATTTTTCCATACGATGGAACCAATCATTGAAGCAACCATTCCATTCGGAAGTTGGGGTCTCCAAAATGGCCGTTTTATAGGCGTCCACAGCTTCTTCAGGTGATGAAAATCTCTGACCACGCAATTTATTCTTTATTTTAGGGAAAGTATAGAAATTATTAGGGCTTAGGTCGGGGCTGTACAGCGGATGGTCTAATAATTCTATGATTTCTTGCTCTAAAAACTCTTTTGTTCTGTGCGCGGTGTGAGAACTCGCATTGTCGTGATGGAGGATGATGCGGCGGTTGCAGTTCTCTTTACGGAGTTCAGAAACGACCTGTGGCAAACAAATGTTAGCATACTATTCTGCATTAACCGTGCTTTGTCCCTTAAGAGGAATAGTCGCAACATGGCCGGTTTTGGAGACAAACGTGGCCACCATTTTTTTTGCTACACTCCGTGAACGAACAATTTTTGTTGGCTTTAACTCATTTTCGAACACCCAAACTCGTGACTGGTTTTTTTTTCGGGTTCGTACGCGTATATCCAGGATTCGTCACCTGATACGATGTTGTATACAGCATTTGAGGATCCTGCGTGGAATCTTTCGAGAGTTCTGACGCACCAAGTAACGCGAGCCGCTTTTTGCTCTTCACAGAGCAAATGCGGTATCCATCGGGAAAACAACTTTTTTACACCTAATTGTTCATGTAAGATTATTTGTATTTGACTCATGCCAATGTCTAAAGTTGCCTGAATTTCGCGGTATGTCACATGTCGATCTTCCTCAATCAGCTTACGCACAGCATCAACGTTTTCTTGGGTGACTGCAGTTTTTGGACGACCTTGACGGGGATCACCACTGAGCTTGACACGTCCACGGTAGAAATTCAGCAAACCAGCAATAAATTGTGGTTTTGGATGGGGCTTCATCACCAAATGCAGAAATCATTCGGTCAACACACTGTTTTTGTGTTAAACCACTTCGAAAGTCATAATAAATCATCGCTCTAGAATTTTCTCGAGTCAATTCCAAACAAGTTTGACAAGACCTTGTGACAAGAACGAGAATCTTTTTTTAAATAAATAAACGGTATTCGATTTTTAAAACCAAGGACTTTTAAATTAAAAAGATTTTAATATGACAGGAACAGTGGAAATATTCCATTCCCGATACTTTTAGTGCAGCCCTCGTAGAATAGTGATATCAATAATTAAGTAAGTAATGATATTACCGGATGGCACTACATTTTAATTTCGATGCAAGTAACGTTTTCATCAGATGTAAAGCACCGACTTTACCGATCGCGCCTTGCTAACGAGCTCGAAGTTCACAAGGAAAGTTGCGAGTCACGCAAAAAATTCACAATTGTATCAAATACAAATTAACAGCGAAAAAGACACCCCTAATAATAACTTATCAAATTTCTGAGCGGCGAATCGCGTATGACTCGTCGGATTTGACAGCTGTCAAAAGTGACAGCTCTCTGTGTTAAGACGTTAGCCGAAGTGTCAAAAGTGTACGGAACCCCCTGATTATGTTCGCACGTATAGTGTTTTAATTACACACCGAATTGGGGATGATAGTGTGTTTTAAATAAATGCTTTATATTTTTTATAAATATAAAATACTTTTTTGTTGAGAGTGTTTCCCATAAAACATTTTTGAGCTATTAAAAATGGACAACGGTTAAATCTGTTAGACCGTCATTTGAAGAGTATTTTACTATTAATAAATATTGTAATATACCTGTGTCTTATTATTTAATTACATATTTTAATTAATTGGTATTGATGGTTAAAATTAAACTAAATAAAATAAAAAAACAGAGGTAAATGTTGTGATATATTGAAAATTAACGTCAACTTTTAACAAAATTGTGCATATCAAACGCATGGTAGTGTGCGTTAGTAATCTGAGGTAATTTGTGTCGTTGTTATTTCTATTAATTTTATGTAATTATAATCTAAGTATTATTTAAAAAAATATCAGCTTTCTGCACACCTTTCTCCACGTAAACTTTAACTGTGCCAAATTTCATACTCCTCCGGTTATAAAACAGTACTGAATGTTCACGTTCACCTGGTTGACCAAGCTTTTCTCGGTGTTTTAGTAGAAGGAAAATTAAATAAAAAAAACATATTAACTACTATAAAAATATACTAATATATAATAAGAATCGCAAAAATATTTAACACCCACCCAACCCACACACCCACCACATTCTGAATTTCCAAACAATGCAATAATTATACGTAGGTACGCATACCAAATCTGCCAATCAGACTGACGTAAGGGAGTCGAAATTATTGATATATTTTTCTACGACAAAATAAAAAAATATATATTGCTTCAAAATGCGCAGTTTCTAAGGGATAAGACCTAGCTAGATCGATTTTTCTACCCAAAAAGTACCTGCATACAAAATTTGTGGTAATACTTGTAGCCGTTGTCGAGATACCGATTAAGAGAGATAAGACATACAAGATCGTCTCGTTGAAAGTATAAGATAATCTCATAATTATATCATATCATATGTTAGCGTTACAACAACAAACGAGAATTTAAAAAGTTACATATACAAAAGTTTAAAGGTAAATCGTGGTTCTTAATTATTTAGAGCATGAACTAAAATGTCAGAATTAGCAAGTCGAAAACTGTTGTTTAAGTCGATCGAAGAATAATTACGTTTTGAAGGTCGATGGGAATTAAAGTAATCTTAAATCGGGTTCACGATTTTACGTACAAGCGGACAGGATGTCTCGCAATTACGCTGTCGACTAAACTTGTGAGTAAAAGTTCAAATTAGATGCATTGTCCGCCGTTTTTTTTTTTTATTAGGCAATTAAAACTTTTTATTGTTAATAAGGCAAAGTATTGGACTCCGTATACCCGTTTGCGAGCTGTACGCGCTTGACGCTGATAATATCCTAATCTAGGCATACTTTTATAGCATTGTCTGATATTTATATCCATGTCACATCCATCATTTCCTAGCGAGATTCATTTCAATTAGCGGCATTGAAAATTAAACAGTCTAAGTTCTGTTCACTAGACTCGTTTAAGCTAATCTCCATTTGCTTAATCACAATTAAGTAAATTTTGATTTACAACGAAAATAAATTAAATAGCAGATTTAAAACAATTGCATTACGGAAATAATATCTCAACTGAATTGAGTGGTTATCCATCTTGTAAATTAAACATAGTTTTTGCCGAGTTTCTAAGCTAAAAAATAATATTTTTGTTTCTTTTAATGAACAAAACCACGCCCGGCCCATCCGTTCTGATAATTTTTAACTAAGTTATCATAACTCATTCCGACTACCGAATGGGTGTTGCTTTGATATCATTATTTATTTTTTAAATTGATTTGATAATCTCAGTTGGTCGAAAATATTTTTTCGTGAGTTTATTTTTTAAGAAAACACGCAAACGCAACGAGATTTTTGTCATGTAGTTTTTGTGGTTTGGATAGGTTGTATTTGTCGTATAGAGAAAATAAATAGACACATAGGTGTATTACAGGCTTTTATAATGGAAAATTAAAAATTAGTTTTTTTAGTTTTTTAAATTAGTTAAGTTTCCTTGCCTTTAATTTTATAACATAAAAAATATTATTAGATTCTCATTTTGTCGCTTTAAAAAAAAGGTCGGCTAATGGTCGAAATTCAACCATTATTCATATATTAATTTTTAAGTTTAAACTTTTTAGAGCTCTTTTGCCTCTTAGGTGCGCAATAAAAAATACTCAAAAATATCTAAATGTTGTCAATGGAATGTGAAAGAAAGATTGACAATTGTGTCAAACCAACGACTACTGTAATTATTAGGTATACAGACGCATGTGAGTGAGGTAATGTGAGATACTTTATTTTTATTAATTTTATGTGTTTCTAAGCATTATTTTTAAAAAATATTAGCTTTCTGCATACCTTCGTCAACATATGCCTTAATTGTGCCAAATTTCATACTCCTTCGTACGCACAATTCTTGTCAAATTGTACAGTTTTAATTTTTTGATTCACGTGTACAATACGATATGTATAAATAAGTTGGCCAGGTGTATCTAAAAACCAAAAAATTTGGGAAAAAGCTATGGATGACACCTGTCAACTGTCAATAAACAAATTGCCAAATATCAACGGCAGGATCTATGAAAACTTAGTATCCGTAATTTATTACATTTAAAACGGGCATAAAACTTATCTGGATACAAATCTTCATCCAAGAAAATAATAAAACAAATGTCGGGGGAGAGGGACGAAGCTCTACTACGGAGAGAGATAGAGCACCGCACTTCTTCCGGCTGCGCGGGCGCAGGTGACACGAAATTTATTCCGAATTTGAAAACCGAAGGTATATTTTATACGGAATGATTCAAACGGCTTTTTAAACATGGACATCTTTTATTCTGCGGCCACGGTTGACAGTTTTATATTTGTCGTCGATAATGCCGCCACAAAAACGGTATGATTTATACGAAAATAATATGGTGGCGATAGGCCGCGGGATCTCGCATAGAGCAAGATACAGATGAGACTTACGGAGGCTGCAAAAATAAATCTAGGAAGATCTTAACCTATATAATATATTATATTATATAAAGGTAAATTAAAGTCAATACATTTGACGATCTTTCATAGTTTACTAGCGACCAGCCCCGGCTACGCATGTGTGCAATGTATTATACTTATAAACTTTCTTGAATCACTCTATCTATTGATGAAAGCTGCATCAAAACACTTTGGGTAGTTTAGAAAATCTAAGCGAACATACAGCAAAAGCGACTTTATTTTATACCATGTATAAAGAAGCACAGACAAAAGAAGATTTTGTACAAAACTAAATTTATTATAAGGTACAGGAAAATGTAACTAAGCAGTTATAGTATAAAAGTTATGTTTCCTATAGCAAATTAAACTTAAAATCAGCTTTTTAATAAAGTAAAAAACTGCGTTACCAACTAGGTAGAGTATGGATTATCGCTTCTGCATCCTCGCTACTCTCTACATCATTTGAATTATTAAGAGCTATGAGTTCGACACTTTCGATACCTGTATATTATATCGGCGTATATCTTAAATCTCTTGTTTTGTTCACACGAATCAGCGCATGTAATAAATTATTCATTCATGTTAATTTGTAATGAATAAAAAAGTTACCATCGTAGATTCTGGAGGAATTGATATGTTACGTTGTTGGAATATAGTTTTGTAAATTAATATTTTCTGAAAAAGTATTTTTATGTAGTAATAATTCTATTTTATTATTTTTAATCTAATACATCTATGTATTGTAATGATTATATTTTCGTAAAAATCAATAGACAAAAAAAACAGTATATCACGGGAACACTCTACTTTTTTACTTTTTATTAGTAAAAACTTGGAATATGTTCCAAATAATTTAAATTAGATTATAGGACAACAGAGGCTCACTCTAGCAATTTCTTAGCTGGAAATATTTATACTGATGCCTCCTACGAAGGGCCTAGTAAGAACTCTGGGAAAAACTGTAATTTTAATATAAACTTGGTGCATCAAAATTTACAAGGCATAATAGGGAAAGAATTAGAACTTGAGTTATTTTTAAATGAATTTAAAATTGATATTATATGCGTAACAGAACATTGGTTAAAAAATCATGAATTAATATTTAACTATTGTGATCACCAAGTAGGGAGCTCTTTCTGTCGAGAAAATGTCATTAGGGGTGGCTCCTTAATTTTGATTAATAATAAATTGAAATGTAAAGAACGTAAAGATATTGTAAAACTGTCTAGTGAACGAATTATTGAGTTGGCTTGTATTGAGTTGAGCCACCTTATTATTGTATGTGTATACAGGCCTCCATCAAGCTTATACGATTCTTTTGAACAAATAATGGATCAAGTGCTGACGAAAGTATGTGTCTCTAATAAGAAGATTATTGTATGTGGTGATTTTAATATTAATTTATTAGACTCTAACTCCACCACTGTTAGATTCACATCTTTGTTCAAATCGTATAATCTAATTAATTTATTTTATGAACCAACAAGAATATGTGAAACAACAGCTACTTGTATAGATAATATTTTCACAAATGTCACTCCTTTTAGGAAAGACATAATTAATGTACTTAACTCTGATCACTGTGGACAGCTAGCATCATTTGATCTTAAATGTGATAATAATCCGATAGAAAATATTGAGTTTATTCCTGTAAACACAAAACGTATTGAGAAATTTAGAAGTAAATTACTTTCAAGTTTTCAATGTTTGAATGAGTCAATTAATCCAAATGAAACTTTTAATAATTTATTTAAAGTAGTAAAAAACCAATTTGACTCTGTATTTACTTCTAAATCGGTCAGATTTAGTAATAAAAGAAATAATTTTAGTAACTGGGCAACTGCAGGTATTATTGTTAGTAGACAAAGATTGTATGACTTGTATAACGAGAAGTCAATGAACAGGAGTGAAGCTTTTAAACTATATGTCAAGAAATACTCGAAGATTTTCAAGAAGGTATGTCAAGCGGCGAAGGTTCTTCACATCAAAGAAAAAATTAAGAACTCTAAAAACAAAGTGAAAACCATCTGGAAAATAATTGCAGATGAGACTGGAAGAGTCGCCAGTCGCAACTCTAAATTTGAACTTTATATTAATGATAAAAAAGTTAGTTCTGACATTGAAGTTGCGACAGTATTTGAGAAGTTTTTTGCAGACATTCCGATCTCAACTACAAAAAACTTAAATTCATCACCTACAGTTGCCGAAAAATTACTTAGAGATAATGTGAAGGAATGTGATGTAAATTTTATTTTCAAAGAAATAGACTCTAGAGACATTATCAAGGCATTTAAATTACTTAATATTAAAAGTACAACTGATCTCTGGGGTATGTCCACAAAAGTTATAAAACCAGTAATTGACATCATTGCCCCTCACCTAGCATTAGTTTTTAATAATTGTATTAAAAGTGGCGTGTTCCCTGACTTGATGAAGCACAGCAAGGTGATGCCTCTCTTTAAAGCTGGGAATAAATCAGACCCAGCTAACTATAGACCAATATCCATATTACCGACTTTAAGTAAAATTTTTGAGAAAATTATTCTAAATCAATTACTTTTTCACTTCAACTCGAATAAATTGTTACATAGTAATCAGTTTGGTTTTACTAAAGGTCGGTCCACAACAGATGCAGGCATCAGTCTTCTGTGCAGTATATTTGAAGCTTGGGTGAGGTCACAGGATGCACTTGGTATATTCTGTGATTTATCCAAAGCATTTGACTGTGTGGAGCATGATACGCTGTTCAGGAAATTATACCATTATGGTGTAAGGGGCACGGCACTAAAGCTTCTAAGCTCTTATCTAATAAATAGAACACAGACTGTAGAAGTTAATTCCAAAAGGTCTAATGGTACTAAAATTAAACTAGGAGTACCACAGGGGTCTATTTTGGGCCCTTTTCTATTTCTCATCTATATAAATGATCTACCTTATCTAGTTAATGATAAGCATGAGATAGTACTTTTTGCTGATGACACTTCACTAATTTTTAATGTGAAGCGACGACAATCTAACAATGACGAGGTAAATAGTGCTCTCTCAAAAATAGTACATTGGTTTAATGCTAATAATTTACTGTTGAATTCTAATAAAACAAAATGTTTAAAGTTCAGCTTGCCAAATGTTACGCAGGCACAAACCAATATACTATTAAATAATGAGAAAATGAAATTAGTAGACACCACTGTATTTCTAGGTATAACATTAGATAGTAAGTTACAGTGGGGACCACATATTGCTAAATTGGCAGATAAGCTGAGTTCTGCAGCATACGCTGTTAAAAAAATTAGAGAAATTACCGACATAGAGACCGCGCGATTAGTTTACTTTAGCTATTTTCATAGCATAATGTCGTACGGCATCCTCTTGTGGGGAAACGCTGCGGACATTAATACAATATTTGTGCTGCAGAAACGTGCTATACGTTCTATTTATAAGATGTCGACTTTTGAATCTCTAAGGGAAAAGTTTAAAGAAATAAAACTTCTGACCGTCGCATCTCAATACATTTTGGAAAATGTGTTATATGTAAGAAAGAATCTAAACAACTTCAAAAAGAAATGTGATAATCATTGTGTAAACACTAGAAATAAGAACAAGTTAGATATGCCAGTGTTCAGACTAAGCAAAGTTAGTAAATCCTTTAAAGGCCAATGTATACGCTTATACAATATAATCCCAGAAAAGGTTCAAAACTTTCCCATTAATAAGTTTAAAAAAGTAGTTAAAGAGCGTTTGTGTGCCAAAGCGTATTATAAAATTAATGACTTTATTCAAGACGGCACACCTTGGGAATAAGGTGGCTCCTTATCTTATCTTATTATTTGTTACATAGACATAAGTAAACATTGTAATAATTTTGATTTTAAAAGAATAATTTTCCATCTTTTTGGTAAAAGATGGCCCCAGACGAGTTTCTTGCCGGCTCTTCTCGCTGGGTTAGTTCTCGAACCGGTGGTAGGCATCACGTAGTATCGACGTTCAAAAAGAGTATTTAAAAATACCAATTTTGAATAAAAAATTTTTGATTTGATTGATTTGATTTGATTTGGGGATAAAGGCTACCTATGTGTTAATCCAGAGTCTAATCTACTCGTACTACCATACCAAATTTTATCAAAACACATTCACAGGTTTTGGATGAAACAGTCACAAATATCCACCCACCCATCCATCCTCACAAACTTTCACATTTATAATAGTAGTAGGATAAATTACACAACGAGTTATAAAAAACAAAGAGTTTTTTACGTGATTTGACAAAGAAAAGAACAAAAATGTACATGCTGTGACACTGAATGGTAAAATTTAAAAATACGAAAGTCATGTTGCAAAGTATGAAATACATATTTAGTTTAACTCTACATAGAGGTGTAACATAAAATGTATTTTGTACATAAAGACTCGAAAGAAAGAGACGAAGAAAAAGACATATTTTTAACCGACTAAAAGCAATAATTTAGGCAGTCTGTGTATGTATGTTTGTTCCACCGTGGCGCCTAAAGTACTGATCCGATTATAATGAATGAAGTGTAAATAGATTCGTAGTAATAGCCCATAGGCTATACAAATGTATAGCCTATGTTAGCCCGACTTCGTAAATTATTACGTAGTCGGGTTTTTATAAAAAAATATAGTTTTGCCTAGTATAACAGCGTAACCTATTATTAATAAATTCCAATCCTAAACAATTAATTGATCTGCTACTGGAACAACAAAGAAATTGATAGAAATCTATTACGTAAATCGATATCGTCTAAAAAATCGATTTAAAATGACAGCTATTTAGTCGTGATACATTATATTTTAATATAACACAAAATATTAACATAATTATGTCATCGATACATATTTAGTTACGGTTGACAAATGAAAAGCTCTTAAATCGAAATAACTCGCTTCTTCGGAAGGCTTTAGAGGTTTTTTGTATGAAAATGCAATAAATTACGTATTTATGTTAATTTTTTGTCATTAAATCGGCATTAAGTTGTATATTCGGTACCTTTTTAGCGTTTCTCAAAGCCCAGGTTTGAGTTATTTGCTCCAAAAAAGTGGAGATAGCCTTATTAGCGCAAAATAAAAGAACCCGCCAAACACTGAGGAAAGACCCGCGCGCAGATTCCGTTGGTTCGCGATGATGATGATGATGAAATTTTGAGTTATAGTCAATTGTACTCTTTTATTTAAATAACAAAGTACGGTCAAACCATGTTGCTAAGGGCAATCGTAATCCTCATTTATCTATGGAAATGACAGACGATGTATGAAAAACATGATTGCCGAAACACATTGAAATTGTGGTCATGCTGTAAGTAGGCAAACTGTGCTGAAAATAAAATATTTTTTATTCTAAATATAACAATTTACCACAAGCTTGTTTAAAAAAAAAACAATCCACTTTTGTTTTCAAAATTAATGATGTGTACAAGCTGTGCATTTTTTTATTAATAAACTAGGACTTTGTAAAATTCTAGATGTAGCCCGCGACTTCGTGCCCGCAAAAAAAAATCGCGCAGAAACTGTACGTTTTGCCGCGATAAAAAGTAGTGGTCAAATATAAATCTGTGTCAAATTTCATCAAAATCGGTCCAGTAGTTTCGGAGCCAATTCATTTGAAAACAAACAAACAAATCTTTACTCTTTATAATATTAGTGTAGATAGACTATAGGAAAATGTTGTTTACCTACCTACCTGATCGAAAATAAGCGAAATCATCTTAAGATCAGCATACCCAATATAACTGTCAGATAAGCCGGAAACAGAGCGCGTCCCACCGGAAGTCGTAGCCTCCGACAAATTGATTTCCGGGTGAACGTGAGAGACTTCAGCCACATCCGGTCAGCTATTGTGATGTCACTTCTCCAGCACAGACGTAATGACTTATGAAAGTACGCAATCTACCTACCGTACGGTAACAGAGTTATTTTACGTCGGAGTTTCTACGATAGCGATCCTTGTGTCGTCGGCATAAAGGTCCTGTCAGAGGTAAAATAACTCTGCACCTGATATACGATATTTAAGGTTCAAAATATGTTAGGTATAGTTTTGTACTCGTCAACATTTGTGTTATAAGTGAAGTGTCATAACCGTTCTTGTTAGACGTTAAACAAATACTAGCTAGCTACGATTTCGTAGCTATGACATTGAAACATGTTTGTGAGAAACGAAAACAAATTGAAAACATCTTACAAACGAGGATACAATGCTCTGAAAGTTTAGTTGACTTATATAGTATGCTGTACAGTCGCTGAAAAATTCAATGTTGCAAAAACCTACCTTGAACCTTATATTAGTACTCCACACGATTTCGGTGACCGTAGCCTCTTTAATTCAAACCAGACCAGCTACGCAGGAATTCATTTATAGTGCCCAAATGGTGCGCAATACACAAGAGCACTCTCTCTTCCTTTACTCTCGCAACTCTGGGACGGCTGGCCGACACAACCGATCAGACTGACGAGAGTTCAGGCGCAGGACCGACTTTTTACATGTTGTTGTACTTTTTACATGTTTAGATTTGTACGACGCATGGATCATCTTTCCTGTCAGACAATCAGGTGATCGGCCTGCTTTGTCCTAACCAGACTGAAAAACAACAGTTTTTATTGTTCCAATACGGGGATCGATCCCACGACCTTCGGAGTCGAGAGCCATACTCTAATCCACTGAGCCACGGAGGCGTCAACTCTTAAACCTTATTCAATAGTAATAAGATCGAAACGTGGTACACCTGGTCTATCGGCGACCGTACCTATGCCTCTCTCGACCATTTCTAGTCCTATTATCAAAGAACCCTAAAACTACTCGATTGCGATTTAAACGATTATTTCGAATCGATTTATATTTTTCGGAAAGTATCAAATTTATTTCTATTTAGTATAAAGTGGATAATTTCCTCTAACAACCCGATTCCGATCGAATTACCTACCAAAAGATGCCGATTTCTTTGTAATGCTAAATTGTCTGACGTAATAAGACGCATATTTTAATTTGTTCGTGTTTAGTGTGAAAGCATTTGATTCGGTTACATAATAATTTGTTGAAGTAGTACAGAATAATGAAAGTGTTCTTAGTGTAAAAAAACATTATTTTGTCAGTGTTATTGTAAAAAAAATGTAGTTGTAAATTCGCGTGATTTGACTTTATAATAACTGATCTGGAATAAATTTCTCTCAGTATATCGTATTATACACTATACTCAAATGTCTCTATTTCTTGTGCTATTATTATATCACACCAATTTATAACATTCTAAAGTTTTTACATGCAGTACGGTATATATGTTTGACTTTTCCTTCTTGACCAGGCACAAAAGTTTGCAAAAGATTTTAGGGTTCCGTGCCCGAAGGGAAAAAACGATACTGAGACTTCGCTGTCTGTGCGTCCGTCCTTCCGTCTCTCTGTCACCAGGCTGTAGACTGAGACTTGGCTGTCTGTCCGTCCGTCCTTCCGTCTCTCTGTCACCAGACTGTAGACTGAGACTTCGCTGTCTGTCCGTCCGTCCATCCGTTTCTCTGTCACGAGGCTGTAGACTGAGACTTCGCTGTCTGTCCGTCCGTCCTTCCGTCTCTCTGTCACCAGGCTGTAGACTGAAACTTCGCTGTCTGTCCGTCCGTCCTTCTGTCTCTCTGCCACCAGGCTATATCTCATGTAACGGGATAGCTAGAAAGTTGAAATTTTCACAGAAGGTGTATTTGTGTTACCGGTCGCTATAACCACAAATACAAAAACAGAATAAAATAATTATTTAAGCGGGGTTGCCATACAACAAACGTGAATTTTTAGCCGTTTTGTGCGGAACCCATCCTGTGCGTGTCCTGCTCGCACTTGGTTGATTTTATAATAATAAAAAATTGTAAGGATCTGTTTAAGTACATACCGCCTCTTTTCATATCAGAAAATGGTATGTTGTCGTGGATATCCCACGACAACATACCATTTAACATTTTCATATCATTTTCATTTAATATTTTCATTTTTCATACATAACATTTTCTTTGCGCGGTCGTAATCGCGAGCATTAATATCTATATATACTAATGTTTAAAAGAAGAAAGATTTGTATGTTTGTTTGTACTTTTGTATGCGTTGAATGGGCTCCGAATCTACTGGACCCATTTTGATGATATTTGACACAGGTATATAGTAGACCACGGGAAAGAACCACAAAGTCTATTTTAATCGCGGCTTAATGTTCCCGCGGGATCTTGTTTTGCGCGCACAAAGTCCCGTGCAACATCTATTTATAATATTATGGTCCATGTCGAAACAATAACGCCGTCCAAACGACGTACGACCGAAGGAGTGAAACGACATAGGCAACTAATTATTGCGCCAAAATGTAAGGTTCCCGCGAAATTTCCTTTTGTGTACAGTCCAGTTATTGCATAAACTACACTCTCTGTAGTCTGTACGCAATACTCTGTACTGATGAGCGGGCGCAGGCGGCCCGGCCGTCCTAAACGTAGCTCGCGGCCGTGCAGAAGCTCATGAGGTGAACGAGCTCTCACGCTTGGACATCACAAACAAACAGACAGCAAAATTTCCTCATTAGACATACTTAGCTGATGTAAAACGATCCCCGATTTTGTGGTTCGTTATTCCAAGCAAAAATATTATTTGAGTGTGTTTCAAAAGTAAAAACGTTTTTTAATCTCAATGAAATGAAAAGTCATAAAAAGACAATAGTAGCAATATTTTTACAGTTTGTTTTTTTGTATTTTAATACTAAAGAAAAACGGCTGAATACTTCAGTGTTTACGTTTTTACGTCACTCTAATTTGAGCAGTCAATAAAATATGAGTGGCGTTTTAGTATTCGGCCGTAAAACCTAATTTCTAATAGAATGTCGTCGCGTATTTATTTTACAGTGCTTGCTATCTTTTTAATGATAATCCAGCATTAGTTTCATTTAACTATATACTACTATACTACATAGCTGGAGACTGCAACTTCGTTTGCGCGGAACTATTAATGGAAACGGAACCCTAATATAGCTTAAGTTAATCCTTATAGCATCAGCTATCTGCCAGTGAAAGTCCGGTCAAAATCGGTCGAGTCTTTCAAAGATTAGCCGGAACAAACAGACAGACAGACGGACAGACAGGTGAAGGTTCCCGTATATACTATCGTATTTTTATTATTTATTTTATTTTATTAAAAACATACAGTTACAAGTTTTACATCATACAACGTCCTACAAAAGTGTTTACACAGTTTGTCTGTAGGTATGCATTAAATTCAAATCTGTTTATTTGAAATTACAAACAGACACATCAATTTTATTTGGTTGTATGTATAGATATTCACATTTTTGTTTTATTCAAGTTTTCTTCTTCCCACTTTTCAATAATATTTCATAAAATATTTTTATTTAAGTAAAACCCCCAAAACCGCATCTTCCGGTACGAACTGAGTTTGCATTATATTCATAAATAAAAGGAATTACATACAAAGTAACATGAGGGAACAAATCATTAAAATAACGGTCCCTAATAACTTTCGATTCTATTTTCAAATTGCTTCCAAAATCAAACAAGGAAATTTGAAAATTGGAATTGTTAGTTGCCAGTTCTAGGATTGTAAAGTGGGATAAGGTAAAAATTTTTTCTGCCGCTAGGTGCCAGACCCAACTCACACAAAGCGTCATCTGGCGTAAGTGGTATCAAAAACGGTCAATAAGAAATTTAGATTCTATTTCTGTCACCAGGCGGCGCTAGGTAGCCCGACGGTCCTTGTCGTGTCAAAAAGCTGTCAGATGTCACGAATTTAAAAACCCTCATTGAATTAAAATTATGAGAAAAAGAATTTAAACGGTTCCATCTAGTGATTTAACCACGTTTTTAAATAAGATATTAGACTTGTGATAAATTTCTAAGTCACTTTAAAAAATTAACCTGTTTTCACTATTTAAAATGCTTTCGTTCTTTCATATTATAAATTCTGACATTATTTTAATAAATTCTGTCCTTAACCACAAAAAAAATCCTCGCAAGTTCCAACCCCAACAAAAAACATTCTCCAAGTTTGGCTGCGAGCCTGTGGTGTTATAAATCCTCCACAGATACTTTGTAAGCTCATTATAGGTCATTTCAATCTTTGGCTTTTTACAGAATAATAGAGATCATACAAAGCTCGAAAATTTTAAAAAGCTCGAAGCTTGTTATGCAGAAGACGCGCGATACAATATACATCCGGCATAAACAATGAACTAATTGGCCCAGGTTCGAACCCCGAGCTTCAAATTGCAGCTTACTCAACAAGTGCTCACAAAAGCTCTACCGATTAGCCGAGATTGTAACGGTGCTCTGAAAATCGCTCCGAAAAGCTCTCTTGGAAGTCGTTTACTCGGTAAGTAATGTAAATGCTAGCACAATTCCCTGGTATTTGGATAACAATGAGATATATAATTAAACAGTAAAGAAACTGTAGTCTATTCGCGTTGAGAAGACAGTGAATCATGCGTACATATTATATAGTTTTGACGTCATAATATGTACGCATTGTTCACTGTCTTCTTAACGCGAATAGACTAACAAAGCATACATCGCAATTGATGTTTTTGTGACGTGGTTTTGTAACTTTTGTATGTAAGTTAAAATATAAGCTCGTTTGAAATGATGTTAGTAACTTTACCTACAAACGTAAAAATAATGTACTAGCTTTTGCCCGCGGCTCCGCTGGCGTAAGTAATTTTCGGGATAAAATGTAGCATATGTATTAATCCAGAGATTAAACAACTACCGTACCGAATTTCATCGAAATCCGTTAAGTAGTTTCTGCGTGAAAGAGTAACGAACATCCATCCATCCGTCCTCACACACTTTCACATTTATAATAGTAGTAGGATGGGCAATTTAAACATACTTTATGATTACTTAGCTTTTGACTGCATGGGTATGCGGAAAAAAGCGCGCGCCGCTGCACTGGGATTTGTATAGATTTTGTTCCGCAGCAGTTGCAGCGATGAAACGCTGCAACTGCTGCGGCGCCGCTGCCGCTTTCGGATGTTTTCCACCGCAGGCACCAGCGGTCAATCTATCCAAAACCTAGTGCGGCGCCCCTGCTACGCGTGTGTAAAGTTGAAGTAAGTAAATATTAAAGCTACAAACAATCCTATCCTACTAACATTATAACGGACTTTGATGAAATTTGGTATGGTAGTAGTTTAGGCTCTGGATTAAAACATAGGCTACTTTTTATAGCGGAAAAGTACAGTATTCCCGGGGAATACTCGATACTATATTTACGCGGACGGAGCCGCGGGAAACAGCTGGTTAATAATAATTAAGACAAAGCCATAGATAGATATGCCCACCCAGATCCCTCGATCGAGATGAACATTCATTCTTATATAGACTATGCTAGTGATGTCTCGTAATCTATATACATTTTTTTAATTATGCAAAGTCGGCACGGGGCGCGATTAGTGCTAATCGCGGCATCGCCCAGGTGCGCGACAAGCGGCGGCGGGCGCGGCCAGCGGAACTGGCACCTGCGCACGCGCCCACTAAGGCTGCGTGTTGTCGATAAGAATCATCGATAACCATAGTATTGTATCGATATAAGACAAATCTAAAACTGTTGTTTACATAACATAAAGTATTATGAATCACAGTTCCCATAATAGTAGTCTCTGTTGTATTACACATACAAGTTAATACAAAATGTCTAGATTCGGTTATGAAAGAGCGATAATATATAATATAATATGAAAGAAGTGAAAGAACGTTAAGAGGTTGTCCTGGCAAAATTTTCAATAAAATTATAATAATTATTAATAACAGCATTATAACTACATTATTTTCTTTGGAAAGTGTCCATTAATTAAGTAAATAAATTAATTGTAATTGAAAATACCCATTTGTAACTTTTATGTATCGCTTCGTAATGAAGATGTCACTTTATCGACATCAGTCCCTCCCTAACTAACCCTACGATGGCGAGGGAAGATACTTGCGCGTGCGATGGGTCGCGTGCCACCTTTTTTCCTCCATTAAACTTACCACACTATGTCTCGCCTAAACAAACAATTTTGAGCCTAAACATCGAGCCATAAAATCTAAATTGCCTAACCATTTTTTGACAGAAAATAGGGTGTCTTTTAGACATGAATAAAATAATTGTTTTCGAATACTCTGTACTGCTTTGTCAATTTGAATATGGGGTGTTTTTTATTATTTTCGTAAGGGACAGGGGGTTCTGCGCACGAGCCGTTAAGAGGTTAATTATTTAGAACTAATTCACGGCTGTAAAGGAATTCCGTTGTTTTTGAATAGCCGATGTGTTGAATATTTACATTGAAATTTATTGAACTGATGAACAGGAAAGGCAGGTGAGAAAATAAATATTTGACAAACAATTAGTAATAGCACAGATTACTAAATAGTTACGTAAGTTATGATGTTAGATTGACGTGTTTTATTAAAACGAGAGGCGCTATAATATTATCAAAGTGGCTTTTCTTTTCAAAAATGTGAGTTTTTTTTTCATTTAACAAACACATAGGTGAAAGATATTAAAAATATCATCACTACAATATATTATAACAACATAGATACTAATTATTGTAAAATAATTACTTTATATTTCATATAGTTTTCTTTTTTTTTCTTGTCGAAAGGTTTTCCAAAATCTACACATTAAAACCTTCAAGCTACTGACAGTTTAATAAATGGTAGGCAATTTTGAACAAATAAGTGATATTCGGATGAGTTGCAACTCGTAATGTATTTGAATTGAGGGGTACGGGAGAATATGGGGTATATTTCACTCACGTAAGGAGCTAATGAGCCGAAACTGCTGAGTGCTGAGTTGCTGACCCTCTGCTAATCGCCGCGATGACAGATTATTGATTTTTCGTAAAAAAAAAACATAACCCTACATAACAATTCTCATCTAGTTATATATTTTATATACTTACTAATAAAAAAAATTATACAGCGTTTAAGCTATACAATGTTTTGGCCTTGTCTGTCAAGTGACTTTTCCACCGTATAAGACGAGGACAAAAATTTGTATAGCTTATACAATCTGTAAATATTTGTATTAGTAAGGGGGTTATAGATTAATTAAAAAAATAAATTAAATACCGTTTATTTCAGGCTGCATAGGCCCATATTATAAATATCTTACAGACGAACATACCTACATAGTACTATATATAATAAACTAACACTAAACACGTATTGTCTGCGAGGTGGGGCGCGAAGTATTCGGTAGTCGTCCTCCAAATCTTCTGTAGACGACTCCAATCGGCCAGAACTCCTCCTTCTTCTCGAAGGTCGGTAAATGATGGGTCGGAACTCTCACCACAAAGGTGATATTATTAGCTTTCCTCAAATAGCACATCTACGCGCAAATAGGTCTTAAAAGTAGATTAGACCTAAATTATTACTCCCTTAAAATTACTTTACCTACCTGCTCTAGAACGAAGGCTTGTGTTTTCTGGGTTCCGTAGTACAAGGAACCCTTATAGTTTCGCTTTGTCCGTCTGTCCGTCTATCTGTCTGTCCACTCTACTAACTTTCGTAATTGCAAATATAAATGGATGAAATTTGGTAAACTATAAATTGTGTATGGATGTCGGTTTTGGCATCATAAAATAATAATCATTTTATGTTTTAGGGGTGGCTCTCCAGTCTCTATACATGTGAAGAGGGGATGAAAAATAGTTTTTCATTCTACATCATCGTGTGCGGCATCGACGAATATCATACATGACTTTGTAAGTCAACTATTTAAGAGTAATCGTCCTCCAAAGTGGTTTATAAGTTGGTCCCCACCCCCTGGCATTTCTAAGCTATAAGAGATAGAAACTTTCTTTCTGTAACAAAAATTTAGAGAAAGAAAGTTTCCATGCTGATAGATCATGCCAAAAACTCTTTATCAAAATTATTTTGAGCGCAATCGGACAATAACTTTTGAAGAAATTCAAAGAAAACCTATGGCGCGTTTATAGGATATAACGCACCTAGCATGAATGTAGCCAATTTGCCTATTCAAACTACCATTTCAATATACGGGAATTTTTGAAAAAATGGAAGCTACTGATGGCACTAGTTAATTTACTAATCAACCCCCGTGCCACGTGGCCAATTCCGAGTCACGCGAGCCCACATGCGTGATCACGTGATCATCAGCATGCTGAATTGGCTTTCGGTATTAGTTAATAATAATCAGATCGGTGGGGGAGTTATTGTTTTGGCATTTAAGTACCATTGTCTTTATAATTACGTAAGTCAGGTATTAAATAATTAGCCCATTAGCCCAATATACAGCCCATTAAATATTTTTAGACTGTAACATTCATAGATCTACATATGACTAACAGACTAGCCATGTACAGGCAAAAAGTGTCCACACTTAAACTGCCCCACTTTTGGGGTTGTTTGGGACAGTCGACAGATTTGACATTTGACATCTCAACATTTTGACATTTGCTTTCCGCATTATAATCAGTTCGCATTTATTTGACAATTTCTTCTGAAATCAAGATGGTGTCACTTTTTCTTGTATGAAGATTTTTCTGTCAAATGTTTAAACTAGGGCATAGTTCACGATTCCTTATCAACTACTCACTACTAAGTCAAAAAATCTACCTACTAAAATACACACTAACTAATTTCTTTTATTAGTGTGTATTTATTGTTTGCTTTTGAGTGCAATCAAAAAATTGTAAAACAATTTGATACGAGAACAAACATTGTGGACCCTGTCAGTGATCGCTCGCCAAACACCGCCCGGGGGCTTTGAAAATATAAACACGCTGTTAAGGCGACACAGCGCAGGTTAATACGATAAATCGATATACTCATTATAACATACATCAAAGCTTACTTAAAATGAAAGCTTTGAAATGTGGAAACAGAAGGCCAGTTCTGCTAATGAATCCTGCAATAATACAGTTGCAGTGTTAAAACGGCAAAATAGTATTCTCATAATCGTCAAACCAACGTTCTATTTTCAATGCTCTGATTCAATTTTCCCTGGTCAACCGACACGGACAGTAGTCCCAGTCCCAAGATGATACTTAATTCGTTTCATTTTAAAACTCTTATGTTATTATAGACTATGATATTAAAGAACACGTAATCTCAGCATACTTGTATGAAACCTCCCTTCAAGTTACGAGTCCCTCAAAACTTTAAATAATCACACCTATCAAACCGCTTAGGCCTTAGACTGTATCTGTGGCAAAAAAAAAAAATACCTAGTTATATTTTTTTTTTTTTTGCAACCCACCTTTACACACTTGTGTATGTACTTAGAATTTACACACGCTAAATCTTCTTCGGTTGTCGGGTAAAATTACAAAACGGCTTGTCCTTAACCAGCAACGCGGACATTATGCAAACAACCACTGTTGTCGGATGATTTCGTCCCCCTCCCCTACGTCCCCTTGATACCCCCGGAGTCGTCATCAAATAGACCTTTTGTCCACTGTCTGATGCCTTTGTCTGATCTGATTTTCCACCAATTTTCCGTTTATACGCTTTTTTCCACAATCCCATTTTTCGTATGTTGACCCACATAGTGTACGGGATTAATATTAAAAGTATTTACTTTTTAAGTTTGTCGATCAAATATGAGGCAACTTTTTATATATTACTAGCTTTTATACTAGATTTTATCTATTCTATAAAGTATCCTATGGGAATACTGTACTTTTGCGGATAAAAAGTAGCCTATGTTTTAATCCAGAGCCTAAACTACTACCATACCAAATTTCATTAAAATCAGTTCAGTAGTTTTTGCGTGAAAGAGGAACAAACATTCATCCACTCATCCATGCAACGCAATGAGTAACTTTTTACTAGCGTCCCTACACTTTTCGTTTTTCTTTTATTACATTTTCTCTGACTCTAATTTATATTTTATTTGTTTAATTTATTGAATTACACTTGCATGAAAATAAAAAGATAGTCACTTGCACCCGGAAAGCGTCTGAAAATACAATGACTTGGCTCTAACTCGTCGAATAACCCCTCGGTTTGGTAAAGTCAACACGCTAACGAACCTTCATATTTCGCCATAGCACAGGCTGTTTTTGATTCTTTTGAGTTTGACAAAATTGTAGCTTGTGATAATGTGAATGTAAATATTGGTCAAGCAATATTATGGAAATAAATACATCTGTTTTATGTATCGTAGCGATCAGTGTTATGTAGTAACACCATTACGTAAGCAGGTTAAAAAATATGTAGTAATTAATGCCTGGAGACCCAAGGGGGGTTGGGGATTTTAAGGACTGGGAACGCAAGTCAATAATGGATACTCGCACACAGAGAAGTTACACTTGTAACTCCTCTGTGTTGCGAGTGTCCATGGGCGGCGGTAATCGCTTACCATCAGGCGATCTGTCTGCTCGTTTCCAGGTTAATTTAATTAGAAAAAAAAATTAACCTTCTGTACGTACCACTGAACAATTTAGTTGTTTAATTTTGTTATGTACGTACCACATGTGCGGCGGCAGCAGCCATTTGGTAATATGTATCCATTGTAAATAATAACTGGAGGACGGTTTCACTGAAACCAGGCCAGCTATGCAGGAGTTATTTTATGGTGCCCAATTTTGTGCGCAGTTCACAAGAGCCATCTCTCTTGCTTTACTCTTGAAGCCTAGTGGGACGGATAACATTCACGACTGACGAGACAGGCACAGGACCGACTTTTTATATGACCATCCGACGCATGGATCATCTTTCTTGTCAGACAATCATATGATCAGCATGCATTGCCCTAACCAAACATGGAAACAACATTTTTTGTTGTTCCAACGCGGGAATCGAACCCACGACTTCCGAGTCGAGAGCCAAGTTCTACACCACAGGACCACGGATACTGTTATACTCGTATTGTACCACAATACAAAATATATATTATGCACATTACCAAAAGGTTACTTTAACGTTAACCTATTAGTACTTATTCTGTGCCTAAACTGAAACATAGAAGATGCGTAGAACACAAACCATTTTCTCATATCTCCGCGATTCAAACTGCATCACGCTGTATAGCTCTCGACAAATCGCGTTCAAATCTTCACACGTGTAATTTGGGCGCGGAAGTCGCGTGCTGTCATAACCACAGGGTGTCCTCCGATCCGCGCGTCAGAAATTGGGCGAAAAGTGTCGAAACGCGACGAGCGACCAACGTGTTAAGCGAATTTAATGTGTCCAAAAACACTTATTACCAGCCAACGTACGGCCTCTCATCACGCCCGTAATTTTTTCCGAGATTTAACAAAGTACATAAATGAACTCAACGAGAGTGTCGGTAGTCGGTACGTTAGAAGTAATTTCTGGCTGTTAAAATGCTATGCGTTAAAAAACTTTGATTCAGGTAGAGTCGTAGCCTCGTAGGTAGATACCTTAAAATCAGGAGTGTCGAATGTGCTGCAACTCTATTGAAGTAATATTAACGGTATCTCGGCATATCACTGATCTTGTAGTATAATATATTCGAGGAAGCTTCGTCCGTTATAAGTCAAATTAATGCTGTGGCAAAATTCATAGCACTTGATCCTCACTTCAAAAATCTGCCCGAAGTCAATAAAATTAATGATTCCTTTTTAGGGTTCCGTAACCAAAGAGTAAAAACGGGACCCTAATACAAACTACACTGTCTGTCTGTCTGTCTATCTGTCTTTCTATATATCTGTCCGTCTGTCTGTCACCAGACTATATCTAGTTAACAATGAGTCATAACAGCTAGACAGTTGAAATTTTCCCAGTTGATGTATAGGTATTTCTGTTCCCGCTTTAACAACAAATACTAAAAACAGAAAAAAATAATATTAAAGGGGAGCCCCACTCCTCGTGCATGAGTCCGACTCGCACTTGGCCGGTTTTTCAATTAGTAAATTTCAAGTCTCGTTTATTCCAACTAAAGATTAGAAACCTACAAGAGCCAGCATCTCACCAGTAGACCACGGCTGAAATATACAGTAACATACAATACCAGTAATAACAGCTCCCAATAAGCATTTTTGGAACATAATTAAATGAGTATTACAAAAAATGTACACGCATGCCCTCAGCGATGCCTTACTGTCTTTGCTAAATGAAATTATGACCAGCCTCCAACCACACTTACCATACTTATGAAATTATTGACAATTGACACCACCGACGAATCTGGAATACTCGAAAAACATGACACTTTAGTATGTAAAATCTCTATAATATGACAGGTAAGTGATGTGTGCTCGAAAATTGCACGGCAACAATCGTTTTATTTTAAGTAATATTTCTGTCTTCAACTACATAATAATTTATGCTCTTATTGAAAATCTTCTATCAACAGGTAGAAAGTATCTTTACCTGTTTCTACCTGTTGATAGAAGATTATCAACCTATTATTATAAATATTATATATTACCTACGATAGTTAAACTTCAAATATAAATGTAAATTGGACATAAAATACTTGTCAATTAATCGGAAAATTGTTCTGAATCTAAGGTTAATACTTACTTCAAACTCAATACAGCAGGACTAAAATGGCCACATTAAGAGACTGGTACTATGAATCATCAACTATGAAAATTGAATAGATGTTAGATCCCACATAAAATACTACTATAAATCTGAAAGTTTGTGAGGACGGATGGATGGATGTATGTATGGATGGGTGTATGTTACTCCTTTACGCAAAAACTGCTGCACGGATTGTGATGAAATTTTAAATGGTAGTAGTTTAGGCTATGGATTAAAACAGGCTACATTTTATTCCGAAAAAAGTACAGTGTTCCCGTGGGATACTGTATTTACGCGAGCGTAGCCGCGGACAAAAGCTAGTACATAATGCAAGTCCTATAAGGATACGGTTATATAATCGTCCTAAAGCCAGAACACATAATAAGATACTAAGAAAAATAATGATTATAACACGTGCTACGAAGACGACATATGGGGCAGCCATTTTGAAAAAAAAATACGTCATATGGCGGGAAAAAACAGAGCCATAGAGGAAGTGATTTTACGCGTATATTTTGAAATTTGAAGGTATATAAAAAGGATGTTGGTATTAATTTATGTAATTGTTCAACCCTTTAGGATGCAAAACATATGTTTATGTTGATCCGATTAACTCTTATTGTTGGGGTGGATTTCATTTAATTTCGAATTTATTTTGATGGCCACAAGTTTTGTATTTCCGTTTTGTAACTTGTGGCTCTTCAAAATCTGATCATCGTGAACACCTTAACTAAATTAAACTAACGTCCTGACGTGCTTTGTTACTATCAACTGGTTTATCAACTAGCTGCCCTGACAGTCTTCATTATGTTGGTTAGTGGTTCCTAATTCCTATGAGGAGAGAAAATTGGCGTTTTTAATGATTTCTTCGCATTGTTTTTCGTTTTCTCTCTCCAAAAGAACCTTTCTTATGCCATAACAAAAATGTGAATTCTAAAATTAAGCGAATAGTCGAGCCGTTCCCGAGTTTCTGCACTTACCACCGCGTATGGTGATACATTTTATGTTTTTTGAAAATATTATGCCAAAGTAGCTTTTGCCCGCAAATACAGTAACCCACGGGAACACTGCACTTTTTCGAGATAAAAAGTAGTATATGTGGTAATACAGAACCTAAACTACTACAATACCTAATTTCATCAAAATCCGCTCAGTAGTTTGTCGACCTCTGTGGCTCAGTGGTAGCGCGTCGGCGCTTATTCCGGGAGTCGCGGGTTCGAATCCCGCCGTAGGGATAAAGAGTTTTTCTGTGTTCCTGGGTTTTATATGTGTATTAAATATATGTACCTATAGTATAGTAAAAATCTTAAATATATGTATAGTATAACAAGTGTTAAATATATTTCCGCCGTCTGGACCTGTCATAAAAGTTATTCGGATACTTAGTACAGGACCAGATTGACGTGGTGTGGAAGCGTCCATAGATATTATTACAAAAAAAAAGAGCAACAAAGATCCATCCACCCATCCATCCATCCATCCTTACGAACTTTCACGTTCATAATAGTAGTAGGATAGTAAAATAATAAAATTTAAATCTGCTATGTAAGTTACTAGGTAGGATATCGATAGTAATATATAATTGAAGTTGACTTCCGTTCTACCAAGAATATTTAAAACTTGCTTCTACTGATTGACAAGGTCCATATTACGAATAGAATAAACCTGTAAGATCAATTTTAATGACACAAATATTTTTGGATAAAATATTGGCCGTCCCGCTGAGTTGATCCCATTGTTACACATCTCAAATTTCAACCCTTCACTGATGAATGTGGAGCAAATTAGGGTTTTGTTTATTCATTGCCAGTACCCGGGCGAATATTTCAAATAATGAATCAGTTTGAATAACTCTTTTACCGAAAAGTTAGTATACATAAAAAGATAAATACATCATACGTTTTTTAGGTTAGGTTGCCCACTCTTAGCGGCTGATGGCAATCCGCAGGTGGTTTTAGTGGGTAACCCAACCCGGGAAGGGCATAAAGCTTTTCCCCTGCGAAATCAAAAAAAAAAACTTGCCTACTCTTGTGGAACACAGGATTCGACCGCGTCCTGCGTCCGGCTCTTCTCCGCGGGCTGCGTCTCATTTGCTATGCAGATGACACTTTGCTCTTAGCCCGCGGAGAAACATTTGAGGAGGCCATTCTTCTGTCAAGAGTCGGCGCGTGCCAGGTGGTCACGCGTGTTGAGGGAGAGGGGGTGCAAGTGGCGCTGGAGAAAACGGAGGCCATGTTTCTCTATGGACCCCGGAAACGCCCCCCCGCGGAAGTATCCCTCCTCATCAGAGACGTAAATGTGCCAATCGGGTCGGAAATGAAGTACCTGGGTCTGGTCTTGGACTTCACCGCACATTTCCGCCGATTAATGTCCAAGTTAAAAAAGACGGCCGTGGCCCTCGGACGCCTCCTGCCCAACATCGGAGGTCCAGGATCCACGTGTAGGCGGCTTTATACGGAGGTTTCTTTAGTCCATGGCCCTCTATAGGCCATGGACCCCATCCAAATCCCATCATTTTTTCATTCATACCAAAAAAAAAAAAGGTTAGGTTAGGTTATAAGGTTTCGTATTATTATAATATTATATTGTATTCTGTTGTTCTTTTCCATAATGTGCATGTGGTAGGTACCTACCGCAGAATATTGTAAGCACAAATGAGCTTTACGCTTTTACCAAATTCTTTGCGTTGCGTTTGACCGGCGAAATATAATTATTACCACAAAACCGGAAATCAAGTGTGGCACTATAAATCATAAAATCATAATAAAATACCACCTATCAACAATGTGAGAAAACAATGTCTAACCCTTGGCAACCCTTAGCTTCACAGCGGGAAACACAGCTATTGTAAAGTCCTTAATAAGTTATGGCAACACTGCCGTTATATCAACCCTTATTCCTTTGAGATAGTGACATTTGCGCAAAATGCTCTTTTATATATTTTTTAAAATAGTTAATAGCGAAATGTGTCTATTCAATTCTTTTTGTGTAAATTTTACGCTTTTAGCGATGTTTAAGCGATTATTATAACAATACACCAAAAAAAGGCGTGTTGTGTTAATACATTGTGTTCTTATAATTAATTCACACTATCAAATCGCATTTAGTTTTTGTGTTTGTTACTCTTTTTGTCGGGGAAGTTCGAATCGACTCGCAATATTTCAACAACAGAACTTTTCAGATATTAGAAATAATTTTAAACTGCTACACAACGTTTAATCATTTTTTTACAATTTCAAATTGTAGAATCTCCATATTCTCTTCAATATCAAAAAACCTTGATTATAATATTACAAATATGTTGTATTCTACACCTGTGGAGCTTTAATACTACGCCGCCCACGCTTATAAGTTTTTGCTTTATTAAATTGAATAAACTAATATTTTTATACAAATTCCTCGCTAGATAATTGAATTAAATTCAAACCCACAGTTATGCGAGCACTTGACTTGATCGAGTGTTTTCTTTTGCTACTGATTTCTTAAGACGGATTTTTTTGACCCCGCCACCCTCAGTTTTTACAAAAAACCTACCAGCTTCACGGGAATCGAAATGAATGACTAAGCGTGCCCTCGTACAAACAAGTATCAGTTTTATAATTACTTATCCTTACATATTCTATCTTTCACAAGTACTAATTACAAGTCTATCTTTTAAGGATAGCTTACCATACCCATTCTAAGTTTAAATAAATGATCACATTACACATATCATATTATATTATGTGATAACTAGCTTTTTTACGCGGTTCCGCTCGCGTAAACACAGTATTCCACGGGAACACTGTACTTTTTCGAGATAAAAAGTAGCCTACGTATTAATCCAGAACTTAAACAACTACCATGGCAAATTTCATCGAAATCCGGTCAGTAATTTTTGCGTGAAAGAGAAACAAAAATCTATCCATCCATCCTCACAAGCTTTCACGTTTATAATAGTAGTAGAATTTTTTTGGTATTTTCGAAAGCTATTTAGACTGATACAGTACAAACTAAATACGTTAGTCACTTAAAGCATTTCATACGCATTATAATTGGCAATTACACCACATAGTATCAATAGCTTAGGGGTTATCGTCAAATTAAAAAGTAAGCGCGAGAAAATAAATTCAAGCTTAAAACTAAATACACGCGGGCGAAGCCGCGGGCGAAGCCGCGGGCGAAGCCGCGGGCCAAAGCTACTAATATTATAAAGTGTAACATTAATGAAAAGGGATTAAGAAGGGAATAGTGCTATTTGCTTCTCAAAAATCAAATATAAAGTTCCTACCTAATTTTTTTTTTGCAATATATTAATAGCTTTTAATACTGTGTCGCTTGAGAATATATGGTCTAAGATTGGCAAACGATTTTAAGATTGAAGTGATTTGGACAAATTGCATATTTACTTGTAACAGTCTAATTTAAAGTTCACATCAAAACACGCTAATTCTGTCACAGTTCCCAAATTGAGTCATCAGGTAGTCTTGTTAAAAGTCACAGGTTTTTAGCAGTGTCACGGCTCCCGCGGCTTGGCTCTCATCAGGTTTTTCGCTAGTCATCGGCGGCATCATAAAGACTTCCTTCGCTTTTTATACTTTTATAGAGATGAGAGGTTGCAGGTTTAAATCAGGGTAAATAAAACGAAACGGTATTCCAACTGTATGTTGCAAATTATTCCGTTTAAGCAAAAGAAACAAAAGCTAATAGAAAAAACCTAGCAAAAAAAAGTGAAAAAGAAACCAAAACTAATAAACTATCACTAAAACTAAAACCTTTTTTAATTTTGACCCCACCAAAATGCCTGTCACCTTTTGCGCAGCAAAATCCGCATTTTGGCCAAAAATTTACGAAACCCATTTTTAACAGATTATCAAAATTTCTGGCCCTAAAATAATGTAAGTCAAATTGCGACTGTTTTTTTGCTACGATACCAAAAAACCACTAATCAATAATTATGGGACAGCATAATTTTTTTACAAAATTGTGTGGTCACCTCTTAACACCTTAATTTACCCCTAAATGCTCTATCTCATTCTATCTCTACGTTCAAAAAAGAGTCAAAATAAATGGTGTTAAAATTTAATGATTCGCTCATAACTCGATAATTTTTAAATCTTTTTTTTTTTTTTACTAAAAAGCGTCGTATGAAGTGCTTTTATTGTGTTTTTTAATTGTAACGACCGTAACAGTGATGGGTTAGCTATTTGAGCGCCAAAGTTTTTGCCACCATTTTGACGTTTATTAGAATTTAGGTGAAAATCTGCTAGGTGGTCCCATTTTTGGGTCAAGCCATAGTGTGGGAATTTAGCGGGTAATTCAATGGGTGACGTTGTGGTCTTCGTATTTCGTTCATAAATTTGTGTTATTTCGGTTTTCAATGTGTAATATTAACCATTAAATATTCGTTAACATGCACAAGTATGGTCAAGTGGTACGATACAAATGCTAAAAACGTGCTATTTTGTGTTGCCTCCAAAACTCCCTAGGAACTTTCAGTAAAGCTTCTACTACTTTATTGAATCGACTGACATGACTCATGGACTGCACTGACTATTTATTTGGACTTTGACTAGACTTGACTTTACGGTGTTGAAAATTGAAACGGAAATTCTATTTCCCGCCATTTTAACTTGACACTGGCAAAT